>JAVTVY010006611.1:0-42381 GCA_036873755.1 Hanleya hanleyi | reverse complement strand
CTTCACCAACAAGGGGCATATTCGTCATGTAAGGAGCTTCAAAATAGGGGTTTAAAATATTTGTACATGTACTTGTTCAATAATCGTTGAATGCTTTAGTTTGCGCTGTACTTTGCGGGCTTATACTTCATCTGTTGTACTGGTTACCTGTCACGCATGCATACCTGGAGGCGCTGGTTGCGTTAGCGTGTATTTTATGTTGGGGGTTTTCACACCGACAACCGACGACCACCAACATGGCGTATTTCATGTAAACGATTTAAGTAATTTTATATGTGTTGGGGGCACACCGACAACCGACGACCGTCAGCACAAGCATTACATCATTCTTGTAAGTTCGTTTATATATGATGGTGTCCACACCGACAACCGACTACCACCATCATAGCGTATTTACTATAAAAGATTTTAGTAATTTTATATGTGTTGAGGGCACACCGACAACCGACGACCGTCAGCACAAGCATTGCATGATTCTTGTAATTTCGGTTATATATGAAGGTGTCCACACCGACAACCGACTACCATCATCATAGAGTATTTCATATAAACGAGCTTAGTAATTTTATATGTGTTGGGGGCACACCGACAACCGACGACTGTCAGCACAAGGATTACATCATTCTTGTATGTTCGTGTAAGTTCGTTTATATATGGTGGTGTCCACACCGACAACCGACTACCACCATCATAGCGTATTTACTATACAAGATTTTAGTAATTTTATATGTGTTGAGGGCACACCGACAACCGACGACCGTCGGCACAAGCATTACATCATGATTGTAAGTTCGTTTATATATGATGGTGTCCACACCGACAACCGACTACCATCATCATAGCGTATTTACTATAAACGATTTAAGTAATTTTATATGTGTTGGGGGCACACCGACAACCGACGACCGTCAGCACAAGCATTACATCATTCTTGTAAGTTCGTTTATATATGATGGTGTCCACACCGACAACCGACTACCACCATCGTAACGTATTTCCTATAAACGATTTTAGTAATTTTATATGTGTTGGGGACACACCGACAACCGACGACCGCCAGCACAAGGATTACATCATTTGTGAAAGTTCATGTAAGTTCGTTTATATATGATGGTGTCCACACCGACAACCGACTACCACCATCATAGCGTATTTCCGATAAACGACTTTAGTAATTTCATATGTGTTGGGTACACACCGACAACCGACGACCGCCAGCACAAGGATTACATCATTTGTGTAAGTTCGTGTAAGTTCGTTTATATATGATGGTCTCCACACCGACAACCGACTACCACCGTCATACCGTATTTCCTATAAACCATTTCAGTAATTTGGTTTGCGTTGGGGACACACCGACAACCGACTACCTTCAGAGCAAGCATTACAAGTTCGTTTATATGATGGTGTTCACACCGCCAACCGACTACCACCATCAAAACGTATTTCCTATAAACGATATAAGTAATTTTATATGTGTTGGGAACACACCGACAACCGACGACCGCCAGCACAAGCATTACATCATTCTTGTATGTTCGTGTAAGGTCGTTATATATGATGGTGTCCACACCGACAACCGACTACCACCATCATAGCGTATTTCATATAAACGATTTGAGTAATTTTATATGTGGTGGAGACACACCGACAGTCGACGACCGTCAGCACAAGCATCACATCATTTGCGTAAGTTCGTTTATATATGATGGTGTCCACACCGACAACCGACTACCACCATCATAGAGTATTTCATATAAACGATTTTAGTAAATTTATATGTTGGGGACACACCGACAACCGACCACCGCCAGCGCAAGAGCATTACATCATTCGTGTGAGTTCGTGCATGTTCGTTTATGTGATGGTGTGCACACCGACAACCGACTACCACCAGGAATTACTCACATCGAGGCTGCCTATATCGAAGCTGACACGTCTTCCGAAACAGGTAGGAATATCTTACTAGTTTTTAGCAGTTTACATATATATTTACAACCCGATTCTTTTGATAATCTGCAGTGATTTCCATTAACATTTACGAAGACCAAAAGAGAAGCTCACAACTTAGTTTTGCAAAAGATTTTGACAACGCTAAATATATCTGTGGAGTGGCATGTGGTTGGTACCGTCGGTCGGAAAGCCACCGACTGTTATGTGCCCTTTGTAGATATATATACATGTATGATGCCCGCAACTATGGTTGCTGATATCTGCCATGTCGTATCATCGTACTATCGCCATATTTTTACTGGAGCAATGGTTCGATGCGATGGCACGATGCGATGGTATGATGGCAAGATGGTACGATGAAATCACGGTGTGTATTCAAATATAACACGACAGTTTGACGAAAACAATTAAAAATCAATTAATATAATTTATTTGCGCGCTACTTTCATTTGATCAAGCGACTTTTGCAACTCTTCCGAAGCACGATGGTACGATGGCAAGATGATACTATGGCACGATGATACGATGGTACCATGCGATGGTACGATGGAGGAATTTTCATCGTACCATGTCATCGTGCCATCGTATCATCGCATCGTGCCATCGTACCTGGGATGTTTGAGGCGTGTCACGAAATGCGGATCTAACCCTCCCCCCACACTCGAGAGTTTCGTTAATAATTTCGGCTAGAGGGCGGAAATTTGACACAGTAAACAAGTGTCTGAAATTCTACCCGAAGGTGTAAATAAATCCAAGATGACGGCCACATTAATGTCATATGACCGCCATCTTAGTTTTCGTCTCGTGTCAGAGCTAGTGTTTGCCATATTTTTATTTTCACTCTCAAAGAAAGGAGGTGTTCGCTTTAGATGGATATTTTTCCCTTCAGAGTCGCTCTCTGCTGCTCTATTGTCTCGCTCCGAGCCGGCCGGTAAATTGTGACGTAATGCTCAGGTATTCCCCAACTCTTTGTCAGACAGACGAGGCCAGTCAAATGGGAAATTCTGGTTCATATTCTCATACGGTTGCCATTGGCACATATTTGCACATGCATAACCAATTGGGAAAGCAAGCGTCACTACTTGTTGAGGGTCATTTCCTTAATAAAGGCCTTGATATAAGACAAGTTTAACCTTATAACTTTTCAATTCATAGTTACAACTTTCCGCTGCCCTAAGACGAAATTATATATGTATAACAATTAATTTTTTGCTCTGCTGGATCGTCAGAATATTCAAATACTGACTGTGTGTGGAGTTGTTTGTGTGCAATTCTATTGACGAATTATAATAAAATATGTGCATTAGGGGTTCGCTGTGTTTATTTCACTTTAAAGTCCAAAATGATAAAACATGGGAGAAAAGGAGAAAAATGAAGAATTTTTTTTCGGGGATTTGGAGATTCGAACCAAAATGTTGGTTTTCTTTTGATCTGTAGTCCGACAATGTAACCATTCGGCCAAGCAGCTGTTACAATTATCAAATTGAGGAATCATGTGCCTAATGGCGGTGAACTACACTCTTTCAGAGCACTACAAGCGTTTTGGCATATTTCAATATCATGAAAATATGACACCTTTAACCAAAACGATTCTTCAGTATCATTTTGTATCAAACCCACCGCATTTCGATATGTAAGACTCGTTTTGGTTAAAGGTGTCATATTTTATATATGAATGGAATTCCCTTCAAGAATATGGCCAAAAATTGCAAAAACAAACAAATGCTTATTTTCTAATACTCGTAATATTTTTTTGACAAATCTCTTCTCGGTGAAAATTGAGAATATGAAAATTCAGTATTTTCTCTCTCAAGCTAATAACTTTTAAAGTAAACGAGAGGAAATTATATTTTCGGTTTATAAACGCAACACACTAAGGAAGAAAATACGGTCAAACCGAACACCTCCTTTTATTAGCAAAAAAAATCGTGTGATACCGATAAAAATAGGGGGGGGCTATACTTTGGTTCAATAAAATGGACACAATTTGAGGCAAAAATTCAATCCAATTTTGAGGACATCTCATGGCGGCCATCTTGTATTTACCCATGATCATTCAACCCCAGCGTCAAAAAATTGGTATCGAATTAACCGTAAGAATTAATGTGAAAATACAGCTCCACAAAAGTTGCCTGTTTGAAGCCTTATATTACGTCAGCCCTTTGCGGGGTAGCGTTTCCCGTTTTGCGCTATAAAGAACAGAGTAAAATTTACACATTGTCACGGGCGTTTTAAATACATTTTAATTGAATAAAACGTCATGTTTCGGCCTGCGTTATTAATTCCCATTAGATTTGTTACGCCGACAAGCAATACATGTTATGTGGTCAGTAGACTGTGGTCAGTATGCATTTTTGCAGGCTCAAGTCGGTCTCGTGATCTACTCCTTTCCATAGTACTGTTAGACAGAGGGTTGCGCTGTTCTTTGTCCTGGACTTTGAAATCTGGTAAAGAGTTCTCTTTCTGAAGTCTATTAAAGTGTGTTTCATACCTTCTCCTTACTACCATACTACAGGGCAAACAGTATGGGGTCCAGACTTACATCATCCATCCATCAATTTTTTATGTGGATTCCAGCGCCTGTGGCTGAACTGTCCACAACTTAAAAAGGGGAAACGAGTTACGAGTAGTTATATTTTGAGGAATTATGCACAAACATGCCTATCTGCAAGCATGCTCTGAAGTAAGAAAGACTGACAACTTAAATTGTTTCATACAAAAACTCGACTGGCCCCATATCATAAGGCCATAGTGTGGGGTGATATATACATTTACTTTTATCAGTCAAATGAGAATAATTTTCACCTTCAATTGTAATTTCACTAAGTAGTGCAAATAACTTCGCTTGGTTTTCTGTACTACGTGCGTATAGGCGGCGTCTATGTCACAATTCTAGGGTCTTAATAATAATTGACAGCTTCTTTTATTTGTTGTTACCAAAGCACATGTACTGTATCATCAACTTAAAATAGAAAAAAAAGATGTGTCCTTGTGGTTGATTGTTACTATTCTATTTTCAGACAAGAATGAAGCCAATTTTCGACGTTTTAATATTCATTGCTGTCTTCATCAGTGTCCCAGTGTTTGGGATTGAAATGGATGCTGTCACAGAGAAGTGTGTTGAAGATTCACTGAGGAGATATGAATCTTCTTGTCCAAGGGCCTGGCGCGTGGATGCGGAAAATGTTAGTTTGGACGGAATTGCAGAAAAATGGAGATTTTTTCTGCCCAGCTTCATCCTATGGTGTCCAATGACAACATATAATATAGATATTACATGCCCAGTCCATGGCACAGAACTTTCGGCCGGTAATTGGCAGTCTACCTCTGTGGCAGGAAATCAGCCAAGGTTATTGTATGGAATAAAAGGCAATTGTCTGTTAGTAGGACGAGTATATCAGTGTCGTTCCGTCTTCGAAAGCCATCGATTCCTATCTACAGACCCAGATATATTAGGCAAACTGCCATGTTTTGTTAATGTACCTTTCTTATTGACTCATCGAAGCGGATGTACAAGAGAATTTGTCACATTTCTTTTCACCCAGTTATCGCTTGGAAACAACTTCTTGGAAATTGAGAACGTACTTTTAAACATACAATATAATAACTTCATAGATAGATGGGTCTTTTGGCTTGGTCGAATGACGAGCCAAGGCCTGGATCTTTCTCAGACAACAATAGAAGATGTAAACATGGAGTTTAGAAGTTCTGTGTTTTTCACCAGTCCTGGAGATGATCTGCTTATCTCAATATTCTTAGACTATTTTGAACGAGAGAAGGAGTACTACGAACAGGCTATGTCTGGCATTATTGCCTCGTGTATTTCAATGGATCACACTTTCAAAATAAGTAAAAACATCGGATTGGAGAGGCCACTGGACAGTAAATGGGTCCGTCAGTACGAAAGCTTATTCCTTATTATGAACGAAGTAGGTCAGGTGGCATCTTGGTGTTTAACTAAAGGTTCAAGTTTCGCTGAAGTGGAATCTTTCCTCATAAGATTTCGCGATCGTCTTGCAGATCAAAGTAAAACTCTTGAATTTGCCATTATAGATAACTGCTGCCAATGGCGTGGAAAACTCCAATCTGTTTTTGGACCTGGACTGATTGTGAAGCTAGATATATTTCACGCTGTTCAGAGGTTCACGCAGACTCTTCCAAAACGCTTGTCCTCACACTTTGCTAGAAAGTTGTGTTCGGCCGAGTTCTCCTTGGTGTTTCGAAATACCACGGATTTGGGCCCCAAGAGACAACAGGATACACCTCCTCCGAATGTTATGATCCAGAATCTCGACAATTTCATATCAAAGTGGAAGGGATGCGCTGAAGATCTGTTGACCAATTCCAGCATACAGGCGATTGAGCATATTCGTGAACATATAACCAAAGGCTGCCTGAGTCGAATACCGCCTGGGCAAGGAACCGAAAGAAACGAAGGACTTCATAGTTATTTAAACAGATCGTTACTCTCTGGTGCCACACGTATTGGTCCAGAACTCGCTTTCGCTTTGTTAACAGTACTGTTCTACTCTCATAATTGTCGCGCTGGCCATAGCAAGAAAAAGTCCAAAGTACATGTTTATCAACCTAGCCGAATTCATTTTCTTGAAAGTCTACTGGGCAACACGAACAATCTCGATCGTCTATCTGTGAACAGTGAACAGTTTGGCCTTGCCAGAGATTCTGACCGAAAACTCGACGGTCTTCGCGGCTGGGTGAAACAAGGAGAATATGAAAGAAAAGGTGAAAACCAGGCCGCTGCTCTACTCCCATCGAGCATTGAGAGTGTGGATCAATTGATGAAAATTGGTGTTTGTGAATATATTATCCGCTACTTTTATGATGAAATAGAAATTATGAATTCATTTAAGAGGCAATGTTTCGGGAAAGATTCTTTTCACCGTTATTTTCTGATTAGAAATGAGATGGATTTGATGCAACATTTACTCCATGGCAGAGGATCGTCAGATAACGAATCAGTGAATGAGCATGAGTTTAGATTGTCCAGACATTTAGCCTCATTTGCTCTCGAAAAAGAAGAAGTCTTGCCAGACGGCGATTGTTTGTTCCAAAGTGTCTGCGTACAACTTCATAAGGAGATGTTTGAAAGTGAAAGCCAGCGCCTTATTGAACACCTGGAGGAAATCAATCCGGACTTCCTCAGTCAGTTACAGAGCGAAACGTTGCCACCAACTGCCAAGTTCCATCTTCGCCAGCTATTCGTCCGTTTCGCTACGGAGAACGTTCATAAATATGGACAGTATTTGAACATGAATGAAACGGAGGCCTTGTCAAGGATACACCAATTTAGTAAAGTTGGTGTATTTTCTGGATCCGTTGGTGACATTGTTGTCATGGTCATCGCCGAACTGCTACGTTGTCCAATAATTGTTATTACTTCTATGGAGGCGGTATCCGTGGTTCCTTTAATCCCTGAAAATCCCGTCCATCACCAGCCGATGTATATCGCATTCAACCAGTCAGGCCCGGGTCATTATGACGCAACGCGATCAGCGACAGTAAGGGAGGATCCTCAGAAAAGAAAGCAACAAGAAACAGAAAGACAGATAACGGAATCTGTGAAATGCAAATGTGGCAGGGAAAAAACTAAAACCGACGAAAATTACAAATCGTGCGTGAATACGGAAGATCGAAAATACAAGACCAGATGCCCATGTTTCAAAAATGGCCAAATTTGTTCAACTGATGCTTGCAAATGTGTGAACTGTTTTAACGGAAAACCATCCTCGAAGAAAGAACAAAAAGGCATCCCCATGAAGAGAAAACGCAAACAAATAACGCAACGCAAGAAAACCACCAGTATGCAGTTCTTAATGAAAGAAAACGAAGAAATTCGTCAAGGGACATGGACTGACTATGAAACTTGTTTTTTGGAAGTTATTTTAAATACCTTGTCGAAAACAAGCTTGAGGGAAAATGGAAATAATGCTCATACGCTCTACATGCATGTAGCATCCAGTGAAATAGCCAGAGAAACGGGTCTTCCGATTCGGTCTAAAAGTTTAACTCAGGTACAAGGAAAATTAACAGAAAGGAAGGAGACATTAGTTACGCGTACCAAGTTTATTGAACAACAACTGAAGAAAGAGATTTCTGTCCTGCAAATATAGATACACAGATGGTAATATTTTTGTGGACATCGTGTAGATAAATTAGCCAGCAGCAAATGACTCCGGGAAAATCCCATTTTGTACCAGAAAATTGTTAACATGTTTACTAGTTTTACGCTGTGCCGTTATATAATACATACACAAATGCTTGTATGATTAAAAACACTTTTTCCCCAAGCGCAGAGTACTTACATTTATCAGCAGGCGCCTCACTCCGACAAGAGTATAAATTTATCATCCAATACATGAAGTCCGCACGCTTGTACTATTCTTGGGCATCCTGATATGGATTTTTGATATTCGTGTGCTGCTTTCTAACACAAAGTAGTCAAGTCGTGATAGACCAGGTACACAGTAAAACCAGTTGTTCTGATTGTAAGCAAAATTTAAATCAGTAATAGTTCCCTGAAAAGTGACATTCAGTGGAAAATGAAAAGCTCGGTGCAAAAAGAGGGCGAATTTTGAGTCGTTAACATTTGACTCTCCAATTTTATATCTCAATAACGTTCGGATGTATCCCAATCTCAGGAAACTCAGATATAATATCACGGAGTATTATATCTGAATTCAGCTCTATATAATACCCGTGCGAGTTGAAACTACGATTGTTAGCCAATCAGATGGATAGCTGGTTGTAACTATTTCAAAATCACGCCCACAGTAATTACACACGGTAGCTCGTGGTCTCATAAATAAACACTATTCTGAAACAGTTTCCAAATATGGCATCGTTTCGAGACAGGGTCCATAAACATCAAAGAGTTTACTCCCGCCGAAATGTCTGTGTTAGGGGTAGAAAATATCAAAAGATTTTGCCGTGCGAAGATGTTGATCTCCTTGAAGTAAACGTCAATCATTGGCAGAGCGAAAAGGTTGAAATGGTCGTGATTGGCTTATTATTGGATCTCGTATCGTATCGGCAAACATTTCGCACGAAGTTTTCATAGCGTTACGTCTAGATGGTACTCCCCTGATTTACCATCTTGGTTTACCTATATTGGGATGTGATTTTTTGGCCGATCCCTGCTGATGTCATCATGGGTGGCAGTCCACAGTTTCGTAAATATAATAATGGAACAAAGTCTCCGAATTTTAGCTCAAGGTAAATCTTCCTTCCTTTATATCGTTCCATCAACTCGGTATATATATAACGGTGGCTCGATAATGAGCGATATGAGCTGGGAATTCACAAATAGCAGTCTTAGTAGTATAAGAAGCGTAAATCTCTTAGAATTTCTCCGATGGAGGAAATCCGGGGGAAAATGAAGTGGATGAAGTCACATCCGGGGCAAAGGTCATGTGGAGGTCAAAGGTCTCTTCTGGGTCAAAGTTTACAGCCATAGTTCTAGCGAGAGATATGCAAATCAATACATCCATATTTGGAGGAAGATAACTTGGGAATCCAAGCGCAATGTCATAGGTATAGGCATGTTACAGGTATAGGGAAACTGCGGGATCAAAGTGGGGTCTATGAATTACCTGACGTCACATTCATTAGCCATTGAGAATGTCATGTTTATTGCGAGGTCCATCCTCGACTATGCATTGGAGGGAAAGCAGCATGCCAATCGTCAGTCAGCACTTGAAGTGACTATTTTGATTGGAGGAGACGTTTTTCTAGAACATTTCGCCATAGCTTATAGGTTATAATCCTCATAGTCATACATGTAGCGAGAGATAGCCTTTGGATATCTGCAGCGAGGGCAGATAAATATACTTCAATGGATTTATATTATATTTTTATTGTTCTTTACGGTATGGAGTTCGGCATCTTATTTTTCCTGTCCCGGGATGGAAGTATGTTGAAGTTCTCATGACGCATGCGCAGTACGCAGGCAGATTGGGATGAACCTTTGGGATCTGGTTGGACCGATATTGGTCCAGTTGGGTCGTGGGAGGTGTCGAAGTGAAGCACTCTTGGGGGAGCGTCCAACTGGATTGGTATGAGGTGGAGTACCATCTATCTGCGCATGCGCAACAGAAACAGGTATTTGAATGGCCGTTTTGAGGTAGAGATGGACCAATATGGGTCCGATTGGGCCGTGTGATTTTTCAGTTTGCAGCTCTCTTGGGGTAGCGTCGGATTGGACGAGTGTGTGGTCCGGTTTCATCATTCTGCGCATGCGCTGTCGGAGTAGTATAGAAAGCAGGCATTTTGGAGGTGCGCAGGGGTCTGTTTGGGCAATGGAGGGGATTTCTTGGTCCAAATAGAGCGTGTAGGTCTCATATTGAAGCTGCCGTGGTGTAGACCTCAACTTGAGGAATGTCCATGTCATCTGTAATGTCATTGGTGACTTCATCAGTGGGAGAAGCAGCAAAACTGGGGGTTTTGTGGTGGGTGGATGGTGTTTGAGCGATGAAGGGACTATTCTTGGTTCAAATAAGCCGTGCAGGGTGTTAAATTGAAGCCATCGGTGTGGTAACCACGACTTGCGGTGATTTGGGGTGTGAAGGGACGTGTACGGGCGATCGAGGGACCATCCGTGACTCAAATAGACTGCGTGGGGTGTCACTTTGTAGCTCCGAGTCTTGGCATGTAGACAACGACTGGTATGGATTTCATTAGTAGTCGCATTATGCTACGCATGCGCAGTAGTAACGAAAGAGGGCATTTTAGGGGTGGACAGGGACGTGTTTGAACACTATAGGGACCATCCGTGGTCCAAATGAACCGGTCGGGGTATCCTAGTAAAACTTTCGTAGAGTAGAGTGAGACTGGGGTATTGTTGCGCTTGCAAGGAATTGTGGGGAAAGAGCACTTGAATGGGCGTTTTAGGGTAGAGATGAACCATCACTGGTCCGAATGGGTCGTGTGTGGTCTCATTTTGAATCTCCCTTGAAGTAGCGTCGGATTGGACTAGTGTGTAGTCCGTTTTCGTCATACTGCACATGCGCAGTCTGGCAGTAATATAGAAAGCAGCATTTAAGAAGTACGCCGAGGTCTCTTTGAGCGATAGAGGGGGTATAATTGGTCCAAATATAGTGCGCATGGTCTCATATTGAAGCTGTCGTAAATGACTGTGACGTCATTGGTGACGTAGAGAAAGTATCGCTCGGGTGTGCCATTGAAACATACCTACACCTCTATACAATAACCCGTTGGGCACGCCTCACTCTCGAAGCTCAGAGCTCTTAACTGGACATGGGTGCGGGTGTGTGTGTGTGTCTTACACGCGCCTGGTGGTGTACCCTATAGCCCGTAGCGCATAGGGTAGACCAGTGTGTGGGTGTTCCACCAATCGCGAAGGAAGTGAAGAAGTCACTTTCATCAAGTGTCAAGAGGCCAACGGGCAGAACGTGTGCGAGCGATTGTACGGTTGACAATGCGTTACAGGCGTTAAGGCGTTATACCGGCTGATTCTGAGAGTTCAATTACTGATACCGAAACAAGAGACTGCTGTCTATCTACTGAGTCTATTTACTGATACGGAGAGCTTGACCTCAGATAGTCATCCTACGTCCCAGGGAAGTCATGGTTCGTATTTTGACATCTGCTATTTATGTTCACGCTGCAGTGATCGAAGATTCCACACAGGATAGTTTACAACAGGCGATATAACCAGGGGGTGTAGACAAGGAGACCCGATATTACCGTACTTGTTTTTATTGTGTGCAGAGGTCATGGGGAAGAAAATTAGGGATAATCAAGACATTAAGGGAATATGGGTAAACAAAACTGAATACAAAATTTGTCAATATACTATGGTGTTCTATTTGGGCCAAGTTTGTGTCGCGTAGCGACTTTTAGAAACTCGCCACTCACGCGCCGTGGACCTCTCCGGCGCGCGGCGACTGGCGACTTTCTGCTATCTCTTAACCTGCAAAAACTCGCCAGTCGCCACCCGCCGTAAAACACGGCAAGTTTCGCTCTATCTTTTAACCTGGAAAAACTCGCCGCGCGCCACTCGCCGGATGAACCACGGCGCACGGCGACTGGCGACTTTTGACTGTAGTGAAACTCGCCACTCGCCACGCGCCGTGGACCTCTCCGGCGCGCGGCGACTGGCAACTTTCTGCTATCTCTTAACCTGCAAAAACTCGCCAGTCGCCATCCGCCGTAAAACACGGCGAGTTTTGTCTATCTCTTAACCTGGAAAAACTCGCCGCGCGCCACTCGCCGGATGAACCACGGCGCGCGGCGACTGGCGACTTTTGACTTCTGGAATTCTCAGAACTTTTTCTCAAGTGCGCATGCCCGTGGAGCATCAATTATCGGAATATTTTGTTCGAAACATGCTGTCATTTAATTTAGTTTTAAATCTCTTCCTCGTGCATAAATATACATAATTTCTAGTGAATGAACTCTCCAGCTACATCTGATGCTATGTGACTAATTTTGAAGATGTAAGCTATCTGTAATAATCAATATAGTTGTTTTTTGAAACAAGTTCTTTTTAATGCAATACGCATATAGGGCAATCTAATTTTGTCAAATATGCAGATATTTTTTTATTAAAATACTCGTTATCCGTTTCTGTGCAGAACTTGCATACTCTCGTTATTATCTGCTGGTATATTTTAAAAAGTTAACACAACATTTTCAATCGTTTTTTTCATTCGTTTTATATAAGTGCCTATATATATTTATAAAACAGCATATCGTTTTCAATTCAGAATGAATCGCTTTGAAATTGTTCCTTATTTAAGATACAATAAAGCACTCGACGCGGGAATTTTGTTTTACAAGATAAAAGCAACGTCAACTAATATGGTGTATGAAATATTAAGAAAGCGAATAGATCGTCATCGTCATATTGATTAAAAAAGTAAGAAAAAATGCTAACATTTTCTCTGGATGATTGAATTTCTCTCTTCGTAAGTTTTATGTGAAAAACGGGCGATATCTTTGTATAAGAGATCCTTTATTGCTGTTTTAATCCATAGAGCGGCTCTTTGTTGGGTTGATATTTCCTGTATCACAAACCCAAACTATCAAGGCCCTATTTTTAAAGATGAAAAGACGTATTTCTTTCAACAGTTTCCATATTTTTTTACTTCCTCAAATTCTATGAGATCGCCACTGTGATTTATGATATTGCAACTGCATAATTGATGCTCCTCGGGCATGCGCACTTGAGAAAAAGTCCTGAGAATTCCACCAGTCAAAAGTCGCCAGTCGCCGCGCGCCGTGGTTTGTCCGGCGAGTGGCGCGCGGCGAGTTTTTCCAGGTTAAGAGATAGAGCGAAACTCGCCGTGTTTTACGGCGCGTGGCGACTGGCGAGTTTTTGTAGGTTAAAGCCCAACTCACACTACGAACATTTTGTTGTATTAGAACAAAAACACTGTTCAGAACATGTTTTGTCTGCAGTGTGAGGTGCCCAGAATCACGAACATTCTGTTCAAGGGACAAGTTCGTGAAATCAAACCTGTTTGATTTTCAGGACATGTTTTCGTCTTCAAAACAGTTTTTGTCTTCAGTGTGTGGTGATCGTGAACATGCCTCCGACCATTTACCAACAGTTATCCAATCAACTGGCAGCTGTCGGTCATGTGACGAAGCCGTTCTCACATGACACAAGAAAATGACAGAATGTTCGTGTTTCTGGGCACCTCACACTGCAGACAAAACATGTTCTGAACAGTGTTTTTGTTCTAATACAACAAAAATGTTCGTAGTGTGAGTTGGGCTAAATTAACCACGAACAAAAGCACGAACAAACTGTTTTGTTCTAATACAACAAAATGTTCGTAGTGTGAGTTGGGCTTAATATATGAGATAGCAGAAAGTCGCCAGTCGCCGCGCGCCGGAGATGTCCACGGCGCGTGGCGAGTGGCGAGTTTCTAAACAGTCAAAAGTCGCCAGTCGCCGTGCGCCGTGGTTCATCCGGCGAGTGGCGCGCGGCGAGTTTTTTCAGGTTAAGAGATAGTGCGAAACTCGCCGTGTTTTACGGCGGGTGGCGACTGGCGAGTTTTTGCAGGTTAAGAGATAGCAGAAAGTCGCCAGTCGCTGCGCGCCAGAGAGGTTCACGGCGCGTGGCGAGTTTCTAAAAGTCGCCACGCGACGCAAACTTGGCCCAAATAGAACACCATAATATACAGATGACACTCAGCTAATCCTTGACGGTTCGGAATTGTCTCTTCGTGAAGTACTTGAATGTTTGAACGAATTTTACGAATACTCTGGCTTGAAAATTAATATTGAAAAGACAAATGCAATGTGGTTCGGTTCCCTGAGTGGTACAGAGACCAAAATCTGTCAAGAAACCAAACTGTACTGGGTAAATGAAATGATGGTATTAGGTATCAAATTTAGTTCTATCGAATTTCATGATATGTGGAAAATTAATCACCTTACGAAACTGAACGGCCTTAAAAGCGAACTTAGCAAATGGAGACTGAGAAATCTAACCCAGCTGGGTAAAATAGCTATTGTTAAATCTCTAGACCTGTGAAAGCTGATACATCTCTGAATTCCATCCTTTTCAAATTTATTTGGAATGGAGGCGCGGACCGGATAAAACGAGTGATAATAACTCAAGACTATGAAAATGGATTGAGAATGACTAATCTGAGAAACTTTATACAGTCATTAAAGGACTCTTGGATGAGAAAACTAATTTTACAAAATGGTAAATGGCAAAACATGATTGATGGGAAATATTATGAGAAAATTTGTGGACCGCAATACCTTAAAGCGCTCATAAGTAGTATTGAAAATCCTTACTGGAAGGACGTATTTTCAAGCCTGGTATAAAGTACAACGAGCGACGAAAGAGAAAAACACGTCAATTATATATAATGAACCACTATGGTATAACTGTGATTTCCGTAACTCAAATCTATTTATAGAGAATTGGTACCAGCACAGCATCAGAAATATAAGAGATATTATTGGTACAGACGGTAAAGTAATAATTTCAATATTTTAAAGTCAACCTACAAGATAAAAGGGACCTTTCTGGAATATAGAAACTTAATACATTCCATATTGAAACTGAAAAAAAGTTGGAAGAAAATTACTCTTCAATTAAAAGAACTGAAAAACTGAGAAATCTAACCCTGCTGGGTAAAATAACTATTATTAAATCTCTAGACCTGTCTAGATCCTTCAATATCACAGTATATGGAACTACTGGTACGGCAAGTGAAGGGATGTATAGGTTACTATGATATATATCTAATAATGATCATTGTGTCTATGCCACGGCCTGTAACAAATTGGAACAATATTAAAACAAAGAGGGAGGGATATCGTAGGACAACGTATCGCTACTAGTATCGCTTCTACTAAGCTCAGAGATTTTCAGTATATATATTTATACAGATTATTAAGTACACAATCATTTTTATACAAAATATGTAAATCGGATAATGACCGCTGTGAAAACTGTATTGACAATATAGAAACAATTGAACATGCTTTTATCGAGTGTGACAGGTTTCCTCTCTCCTCTCTGGAAAGACCTGGGAAACTGGTGCCTAAATACAGCTGGGCTTAGAGGCAATCTTAATGCAGGAAAAATCATATTAGTCTGGGGGAATAATCATCAGATCATGAATACTCTGTCATGCTGCTCATCAAAGAATATGTGTACAAGTCAAAACTTTCCAAATGTAATGTATGTATTCTGGGCAGAAATTTGATTGTACCCGATGTAAAGATAAAGTATATATCTGTTTTCACCAATGGCTGGGTGTGACCCATAACTGTAATGTATGAGTTTGTTCACTCAAGCGTGCGTGTTTGTGTATATGGATGAACGATTTGATGGGTGGAAATGTTTGTTTGTATTTGTATATATGTATGTAAGTCTTTGTATATATATATATATGTATATATTTGTCCAAGTTATACCTGTCAACGTATCAATGTATATAAAATAGACATCAAAATGGAATAAAAATATTATTAAAAAAAAAACTCATTCAGAACAGGCGTACGTCCAAACGAGTACCTGCATAAGGAATACAGTCTTGTCAATCTATGAAAAGTATAACCTAAACCTTATTAAGACCAAGCATCACTTCGAAGAGGATGTGGGACTACCGCCCGACTAGACGGACTGGACGCTTGTATATCACAGTATCCTGGCCTGCGATGACGAGGATTGGAACAAACGGAAAAGGGCGAACATGGTCGAAGGTATAGACGCAACACCAAAAGGCGGCTTCTGATTGGACAAGAGCAGTTGAAAATACATCTAACGGACAAGAAGGAATATTACAGATGTAGACTGCCCATTTTTATTGGACAAGAGCGGCCGAGAATACATGTAACGGACAAGGGCGAACATAATCCTTATAATCCTTTCTCAAATAGCGGCTTCTGACTGGCCAGGGGCATACTTGAATTGTAACTATACTCTACGCGGCTTTCCCGGCGTGGGTATGATGTGGCATTGGGGAGAATAAACTTTACTTATATGCACTTTTTCCACTACGCATGCGCAAATGGATGGCATCTCCACTACACACCCGTACAAATAATACATCTATTCAGATTCCAATAAACTTTGCGTGACCGAACCAATAACAAACAATCATACACATATGCAAATATAAAGGTCGTGCTTCGAATATTAGCAAAGTTACCGATTGTCACATTAAAGTGATATTTCCCTTAATATATGGACCGTTGAATGGTCAAAAACTTATTGAAATATTTCACCCCAAAAGTTTATTTAATAATTTATTTTCTGGATTTTTAATTTGTACACTTACTGACGCTAACTGTAATCCCCAGAATGGTATATGTACACACATGGAATAACGATTATCAACACGAAACCGACACATCCCCCCATTGTAGAGGGTAAATAAACGCAAACTTTTACCGATAATTTTTATCATATATACAGTTAGACTTCGATGAGTGCCGTTTCATGCAGTTATTTGGCAAAACAGACCAGTCCTACTTTGCCATGATTGAAGTTTGTGAATATATTGTCTTAATTTAATGCGTGAGCTTATGGAGGAGAACGATCGCTGAAGTGGGGGGGAGGGGGTGGAGTGAATAAACGGAATGAGCAAATAAACGTTTCCATAGCGCAGAATTTATCGACAAAGGGCTTGGAAATAACTGTACTGACACAATAACTCAATTCCTTATGATAGTAAGGCAATAATAGGTTTGAGCTGGGAACTTTCAAATACTACCTCGAGCGCCCGCAATAGACTCAAAATATATACGTTTTGGATTGAAAACATTCAATCCGGCCTGGACAAGCTTGGAAATATGATTTGTCCAGTATGTTCTTGTGTTTTCCGAGATGGCCGCGTATATTATACGTATAAACACACAATAAAGATTTGTATGGTTTCTCTCCGAAGATGGCCACGTCTATTGTATGAATAAGCACACAATGAACATTTGTATGGTTTCTCTCCAATATGTTCTTGTGTATTCCGAAATGGCCGAGTCTATTATACGTATAAGCACACAATGAACATTTGTATGGTTTCTCTCCAGTATGTTCTTATGTTTTCCGAGATGGCCGCGTCTATTATATGTATAAGCACACAATGAACATTTGTATGGTTTCTCTCCATAGATGGCAGCGACTATTATATGTATAAGCACTTTTCAGCGGAAGTCAGCCAATGGCCACGAGACCCCTACCGTCGTATTAGACAGCGTGAGACAGAAAACAAGTACCATACTCCATATCGTAAATGTGACCCTGAAATGACCTATGACCCGGGAAGTGATCTCGCACCGGAAGTGACGTCATCCATGAATCGCCACGTGACGACAACAGCCCCACTCTTCAGCCTAAAGAATCCGACAACATCGGTCTGTTATATACTGACATGTGACCTTGGCATGACGTCACAGCACTGTATCCAGGTCAGGTTTAATATGTTATTCCCTCTCGCTATCGGATCACACAAAAGCGTTTTACCTGCAGACCTGTGACCCCAGGAATGTTGTTTTCAGAGATGGCCGCGTCTATTATACGTATAAGCACACAGTGAACTTTAGTAAGGTTTCTCTCCAGAGATGGCCGCGTCTATTATATATGTATAAGTGCACAAAGGACATTTGTATGGTTTCTACTCAGTATGTTCTTGTGTTTTCCGAGATGGCCGCGTATGTTATACGTATAAGCACACAGTGAACTTTAATAAGCTCTCCAGAGATTGCCACGTCTATTATATGTATAAGCACACAATGAACATTTGTATCGTTTCTCCCCAGTATGTTCTTGTGTATTTCGAGCTGGCCGCGTCTATTATAGGTATAAGCACACAATGAACAATTGTAAGGTTTCTCTCCAGAGATGACCGCGTCTATTATTTGTATAAGCACACAATGAACATTTGTATGGTTTCTATTCAAAGATGACCGCGTCTATTATATGTATAAGCACACAATGAACATCGGTATTGTTTCTCCCCAGCATGTTCTTTTGTATTCCGAGATGGCTGCATCTGTTATATGTATAACCACTCAATGAACATTTGTATGGTTTCTCCCCAGTATGTTTTTCCGAGATGGCCACGTCTATTATATGTAAAACATACAATGAACATGTGCATGGTTTCTCTCAAGAAATGGTCGCGTCTATTATATGTATAAGCACACAATGAAAATTTGTATGATTTCTTCCCAGTATGTTCTTGTGTTGTGTTTTTCGAGATGGACGCGTCTATTATACGTATAAGCACACAATGAACATTTGTATGGTTTCTCTCAAGAGATGACCACGGCTATATGAAAAAGCACAGAATGTACATTTGTATGATTTCTTCCCAGTATGTTCTTGTATTGTGTTTTTCGAGATGGACGCGTCTATTATAATTATAAGCACGCAATGAAGATTTGTATGGTTTCTCTCCAAAGATGGCCGCGTCTATTATACGAATAAGCACAAAATAACATTTGTATGGTTTCTCTCCAGTATGTCCTTGTGTATTCAGAGAATCATCACATTCTAACAGTCCCTGCAATTTATATACGAGGAGTCTTTCTCTGTTGAACATCACATGTTGTGCCAAAGGCAGCAAAATCATTAAAAATATTCCATACGAATCAGATATAAATATCACCATTTTACTGAACTCTGTCCTTTATTTCAATTTCTGTATGAGAACCTTTAAGAGAAATGACCATGATAAACTTTCCTTTGATGTACATGGGGAAGATGACAAAATCATTCATGCATAAAAGAGATTTGACATAACTACTGTACTATACAGTGTGTTTACACACTTCCACAGCAAAGCGGTCACTGTTATGTACAGTATTTGCTATGTTGCTGGATTGGACTCTGACTGAACCGAACGATAGACTGATAAGACCATTTGAAAAAAAATATGCATACTTTGTAACATGTTTGTTGTATTCACAAAGTATCACTTCTTGTAAGTAATGCATAAATGTAAATATATGGTCATACATTTTAACAAAAGGTCATTCCCACGCGCATTACTCACTCATTACAATACATACCAGTAGTAGTTGGGTTACATTGAATGGAAATTATACCTCAATTACACACATTATATCACAACCTGTATGTTTGAATGTTGCCACTCATTAAAAATAATAGTAATAATTGTGCAAAAACAAACAGTATGTCAATGGTTACAACAAAAGTAAATGATCACAACGGAAGTTACCCTGATCCTTCTTGATCTATACTTGAGAAAAACTGATGCAGCGGCACAAAAGAGAAAACATTGCAAAATGTATGTTGAAAAAGAAATACAGGACAGTGCTTTATAAGTTGCAACAAATACAACAACATGGTGGGGGAATGATATCACGAGAATGGGTGTAATCACAACTAAGAAGAATACTTACAGGTCAAATCCTGAGCTGGCAGACATACATTTTGGACAATTATACTTCAACACAGAATAAAATGATTTACACGTAACCCACTCATTAAAATGCATGCCAGAACTAACTGGGTTACATTACAATGTAACTGTAATTACACCTGAATTACTCATTATATCATCACACATCTGTCTGAATGATACAACTCATTAAAAATAAAATATCAGACAGATCTGAATATCACATACATGTACACTGTGTGCAAAATATGCATACCAGATTTCCCCATTTTGCTTACAGTAATGAGATCCCAAAACCCTCCACCTTCATTTTCATACAGAAGCTATACAGATATACCAAACTCAACATTACCAAATACCATTACTGTGTAACAAAAAAGATTGCATCATCTCAGGACTCCGAATTACATCCATGTTACCACACATGATATATGTTTGAATGAAAACAATGAATCTAAATTGGGCAAAAAACAACTTGTACCAACAGGGATTAATCACAATAAAAGCATCCCTGAGCTTTCATTTTCATTTGTAAACAATGTAAGCAGAACAAAATAGAAACTGCTGATTGTACTGCAGAAAAGGCTTGCCAAAAGCAAATATCAGATCTTAATACCATATAAAGTTATGCAAACCGATACATAGAAATGACTTAACTGTGATGTTCAAAACGAAAACTTCAAAGCCTGAAGCCATGAGCATCCAGAAAGTTTGCATTCTTTGTGCCCTTAAAATCTGCACTGCTCACAGTTTGTCACCCACATCCTCTGTGCCAGCAACCACATATGAAGTGATAAGTGTGTCCTGAGAGTCCAGCCGAAAGAGATTATCATCCTGAAAGTTTGTGTTCTCTGTGTCCATCAAATCTGCATTGCTCACAGATGGCACTGGCGATTCTTCTGTGTCCTCCACACCCTCTATCCCAGCACTCGCTTCTGAAGTGGTAGGTGTGTTTCTTGAACTGTTACGAAGGTGCTGCTGGAAGAGGTCAGAAGCACTAGAGGAAATATATTTTGATGCTGGTTTTTCAAAGGTCTCTTTATATGTATCCCGACTGATATCCAATACTGAATTGAACAGGTCTGGGGAAACTTTTGCAAACACCTTTATTTGACCTTTCGAAAGATATTTCCCCATACCTCTCATCTCCATGTCTCGCATAACCTCTATGACCTTTGATGTAACTGGCCTCACCTTCTTGTCAAACAGTCGAACAATTTCCCTTGGGGTGGTATATCTACCATCAGTCAGGCTAATTTTCCTTTCTATCCGCAACTCAACTGGATCTGGGTCTGTCATACCGGTGGCGTCTTGTGCTGGGTTATGGACTGCTGACAACTTTGAAAAGGAGAATGATGTTGAATTAAAACAACAAAAGTACCAATCAAACATTTACTTGTAGAAAATACATGAATATACTGCCAGCATATTAGGGAATGGTGGGGGAGGGTGAAGCTATCTGAACATCCAAATTTCGTCTCAATAAATGCTTAGGATGAATCCAGAAGCAAAAGTTTGCAAAAACTGTGAAGACAGAAACAATAAGTCTGCAGCTCTACTGCAGTCTCCCAATTCTCAAGTTGAACATTACAGGGCTTGTTATAAGATACATGCAAATAATAGATATGGTATAGGTTTTTTAGTATAATCCATACAGTAATTCCCCATCCCTCCATTCCTTTCTATATCATGATGGTGATAATAACCTTTTGGTACACCTGGCGTTGATTGTCAAAGTAGTCCATTAAAGAGATGGCAAGTTTAACGGTCATTTGGGAAATTTCTGTTGGCAAGCTCAGGCTTCCAGGATCAAGGATTTGTAGATTTGGAATATCTGTGGTATGTACTTGCTCAAACACGTGGCTGATTATATGTAGAATCCCACACAGTCTGAAATGTACAAATACAAATTTCACATGAATTAAAAATTGCCCGTACAGAGGCAGGAGGCATAAATGTACATTCACAAAGACAACATTCCTTCTAATAACAGGGTAGACAAGAATATGTGGTAACAAATCATATTAATAGTACAGAGTATAAAGAATGTATCGAAAGTGCTACAATATTTTGGTGAAGTGAACAACTCCGGAAAGACGCAATCAGAGATTGATGGATGTATATGCGTCACTCTCAATCTCCAGACAGACAAACTTTAGACACTACCCCTGAAAATCAACAAATGTGGGCAAAACTAGGGCAGTGAACAAAGTTTCCGTTCCAACATTTCACAATCCCATTATCGTACACAACCAGAACATGCAGGACTCATCATGAAAATAATCCTGGAGAGATGTAATGTACTCATCTTAATATGATTACAACCTAGGAGAGCATTAGGTCACTCGCCTGAAAATCATATTAGGTGAGAATTGGATCAGCGTGAGCAGTCACTCACCTCTCATGGCGAGGCCGGAGATATAACTATTTTCCTGATAACAATGACACACAGAGCCCAATGGGAAAATAGAGGAACTGATGGCAATTCTCCTTAACAATTGGTCACAGGAATGAAAAGCAAGCTACTGACCAAGAAAGGCAAGCAAAATTTTGTCCAGTCAAGAGAGGCATCACTGATGCAAATACGCCTGATAATTATGGCAAGCCGTTTTGGTATTTATTCATTTATTTTTGATATCAAAAATTCTTTTTTTGATATCCAAAATAGTATTTTTGATATCAAAAATTCTTTTTTTGATATCCAAAATTCTTTTTTTGATGTCAAAAATAAAAGTTTATTTTTGATATCTAAAATACTATTTTGGATATCAAAAATTCTTTTTTTGATATCAAAAATACTATTTTTGATATCAAAAAAAGAATTTTTGATATCCAAAATAAACCGTTTATTTTTGATATCAAAAAAAGTATTTTTGATATCAAAAATTCATTTTTTGATATCAAAAATAAACGGTTTATTTTTGATATCAAAAATAGAGGACCACTTACAACAAACGGAAATAATGTGCTCTCCCTTACCAAGATGTATCTCCCATCTCTGGCTTCATTTCAAAAAGTGCTACTATACAAAACAACGAATTTACGGCCCTCAACTCAATCTCAATATCATTCAATCGAAATTTTCCCCTTGTTTACTGATTTACACAATTTCGCTCCTCAGTCCCGACACTGTACGCATTTTATAAACGCCCGTCGTTTGGCGCCAAAAAAATGGAGAATGGCTGATTCGGGTAACCCGGCTCAGGCTAACGCTGTTGTTAGAAATGTTGTACAAAATGCATTGTCAGCTGTATAGGAGGCGTGAGAATCAACAATTATCCGATTAAATACCAAAACGGCGCACATTTATTTTTGATATCAAAAAAAGAATTTTTGATATCAAAAATAAAGGAATAAATACCAAAACGGCTTGCCATATTGTCAGCTGTACAGGAGGCGAGAGAATCAACAATTATCCGATTAAATACCAAAACGGCGCACATTTATTTTTGATATCAAAAAAAGAATTTTTGATATCAAAAATAAAGGAATAAATACCAGAATGGCTTGCCATATGGCAAGCCGTTTTGGTATTTATTCATTTATTTTTGATATCAAAAACACTTTTTTTGATATCAAAAATAAATGTGCGCCGTTTTGGTATTTAATCGGATAATTGTTGATTCTCTCGCCTCCTGTACAGATCCAAAACTGATTCTATACCTGCCATGATTTTACCATCCTCGCGAGCCAGTGAACCGATCGATCTGTTAGGATCGATACACTGGCTTGGCTAGTTAACCATACGAGTTTGGATATAAATAGAGCAAGGGCTTTCCTCTAAATCAACCGAATCAGTGAACGCGCTAACCTAGTTTATTAAGCCAATCTGCTGCGAGTTATGAGATGTGACAGGTTTGAATTTCATCGCGGGGGAAACCGCTTTGATGTCAAGATGAAATCGACATCGGAAGTCAAAGCAAAAACCACAGGCTTGGGATACCGGCATGCTAATTCAAAACAATCGCGGGGGGATGAAATATACGAGATTATATAATAGAGGTATCAACTCAAGAACTCATTCGAATGACCAAAAATGTCTAGGTAAACCCTCGGCAGGATTTAGGATTACCTAGACTTGTGAAGATGTGATTTTACCAGGCACCGATCAAATTGTGTGTGTGTCCCGTAGATAACGGGGGAGAACTCATTATAGAACTAATAGGATTTTTGATATCAAAAATAAACTTTTATTTTTGATATCCAAAATAGTATTTTTGATATCAAAAAAAGAATTTTTGATATCAAAAAAAGAATTCTTGATATCAAAAATAGTATTTTTGATATCAAAAATAGTATTTTTGATATCAAAAATAAACGGTTTATTTTTGATATCAAAAATTTTTTTTTGATATCAAAAATACTATTTTGGATATCAAAAATACTATTTTTGATATCAAAAAAAGAATTTTTGATATCAAAAATAGAATTGTTGATATCAAAAATAGTATTTTTGATATCAACAATTATCCGATTAAATACCAAAACGGCGCACATTTATTTTTGATATCAAAAAAAGAATTTTTGATATCAAAAATAAAGGAATAAATACCAAAACGGCTTGCCATAGATAATTGGCCACGTGGCGGCAAAACCTAGGAGAGTGTAAGAAATTTTGTTTTCAAACTTTAGAATCCTATGATAGTGTCATAGTGACCGAGTTCTCCAGTCGGAAATCAAACCACCGACTCCTGGTTTATCAGCCTAGCGCCTTACCAACTGGGCTAAAGGGAAATTCCCGCTGTTACACGCTAGTACAGGCACTGGGTGAACCCACTTCCCACCACACTCCTCTCCATCACGAAGAACCGCCATCCTCTTTCCGTATTAGCCCTGGGGCTAGCCTGACAAGTTGCCGCATTCCCTCCCTCGTACCACGCACCCCATCCTTCCCAGCAACACAACTCGACAATCAGATCATCAACCAAACCTACAGGCGACGCCAATGTTGTAGTGACCGAGTTCTCCGACCGGGAGTTAAACTACCGACCCCTGGCTTATCAGCCCCGCGCTCTACCAACTCAGCTAAAAGGAAATTCCCGCTAGCTACACGCTAGTACAGGCACTGGGTGAACTCACTACCACAATAGATATAACATTGGTAACTGAGATGCTATCCAGATAAGAATGTCTCACAGTGACTTGGACGGATTGACGACAATACCCCAAAAGCCAAACCGGGGAAAACTATGTAGGACAGTTCACAAAAGGTACAATATATAAGCGAGCTTGTGTCCAAATTTCAGAATCCAAAAGTTGGCAACCAAGATATTGTTCTAAAAAGAATGGCTAATATAGCTCGAAAGACAGATGGACGACTAATTAATGATGAACTCTGATAATTGATCAATTGCCACAGGACGGACGGAGTGATAGCTCTAGGCCCCTCACCACATCCACTCCCCACTTTCTCTATTTGGACATGTTAAAGGAAGGGCATACAAATATTATTTCTTTGCTAACTTATTATTGCTCTGGACAAATGATTGACATCTGCACCCAGTACAGGTATAAGAGCATATGGATAGTTTAACGTGCTCACTTAACATGCTCAACAGCCACCATTAAAACTTAATCTAGATAGGTTCCCCATTGTGTCAGTGCTCCAGGCCAACCTAAATAAATGTTGTTGGGCATAACGCTACCTATTTATTAAAAAAGATCCCATACCCACAACCTTTCACTGACTTATCTGCTAAAAATGTTTTTTTCCTCATAATTTACATGCTGGAATTATCATTTTGTAAATTGAAGTGAACCATGCTAAAGAAAATGTTTTCTTGCCTACCTACGCATATTTCTGAGAGAGGGGCAGGTTATGCCCAACAAAGGATGTCCCATGAAGTAGATCATGACTACTAGATTTTAACTACTTAACTTGTGAGAGATCTTGAATCTTTCGAAAAGTTTCCATCAGTTAGTCCATGCTCC
This sequence comes from Hanleya hanleyi, assembly GCA_036873755.1. Classification (NCBI taxonomy): domain Eukaryota; kingdom Metazoa; phylum Mollusca; class Polyplacophora; order Lepidopleurida; family Hanleyidae; genus Hanleya; species Hanleya hanleyi. The sequence goes on along the minus strand of JAVTVY010006611.1, from coordinate 16,621 downwards.
CACTGAGAGTTTAAGCGTTCAGTTACGTCATCACAGTAGTCGGTGTAGGTGACCTTTGCCTCTGGGCTGAATATCATTGTAGCCTTCTCCAAGGTTGCTATATACAAGTACAATGAACGGAAGTTGTGGAGTTCTGGTTTGTATTGCAGCAGCTTTGCTGCATACTCATCTACTTCAGCAAGTTTCAATAACGCAGGTTTCGGACTACATAGGAGAAGGCGGTCAACAAATCCGTCTGATGATGCCAACAGCTGGCAATACTGTTCTATGAATGTATCTGGAGTCTGGAACCCGCCGATTGTCACATGCGGGTGTTCAACTGTTGTCGTCCTCAGTTTTCCGAGGTTATCCGCATAGGAGACTTTGAGTACACCTCCATCATACAGCCGACAAAAGTGAGCTCTCTCCGCTGTTCCTTCTGACTGGCGCTTGAAAATCATTTAAAAAAAAGCGCTCATTTCCTCATAGGCCAAAAGACCCGTTCCTTCTTTTTCCAAGTGTGCTAATAAGCCTTTTCTTGTGAAGTCATCAACTAATATGTTTCTTTCTTTACTAGTGATGCCATCCAGACATGCCAGCCTATGTGCCTGAGATTTTCCTGCTCCTGGGTGTGCTAAACACACAATAAAAACGTTCAGAGGCTCTAAGTAAGTATGTCTAACTTGCACCCGGGTCTCCCATCCTACCAATGCTGAGACTGTCGAGATTAGACTCATAAGCAAGAATTCAACTCTGGTGTTATGTGCAAATGCTAAGGTCTGCAACCATCCTGCAACATCCTTGCCCACTATCCCATTAATGGGCAGCATTACATCACTTGCCTCACGGTAGAGGCGCTGGGTATCATTTACTGACACAAGTCTGCTTCTTTTGGCATATGACGGTGAATTCATCGCTGAAAGGACAAAGGGTGGTTGTGGTTAGATGCTATTATTGTTCATTCTCCTACCCCATAAGCACTGACGGCGTATGCACGATATACATGCACATCAGGATTCCCTTGTTGTTACACTTTTAATGGCAAAACATAATAAAGATTTATTTCCGCAGGATACCTTTCAAAAGTCAAATCAATGCTGATAATATGCTATAGTGACCGTGACAAATTTTAAAAGCCATGATAAACATACTTTTTCTAAAATTGTCAGGTGTTTCGGAGCGGCAGATGTTAGCATCCCCTGGCAGATTTGCTGTGGCTTCAGTAACTTCTGATACGGTAACTGTAGCCCACTAACAACTTATGGGGGATTTATACCTGAAAATCTGATTCATCGAATTTTGACACACCTTGTAAGTTGTTTGGTGATTTCTTGTCAATGGCTTAAGAGTATGATCATGAAAATTCACCCACTTCTTTATCTCGAAAAGAGAACGATATTGAAGGGGAAAAAATGAATAATTTCATATTTACATTTATTTTATACTTAAGTTTAGTCCATGGAAATGTCAACCAGGCTTATCCTAGTTAAGTATAAGAATCCCAAATGCAGCGTCGAATTGATCTACTGAACCACTATTTTCCATGTAGTACCTACAGGTGATAATATTAACCAAATCATTCGAAATATTAATTTTTCATTTTATAATTCTTTATTTTTCAATTGAATTTAACTTTATATGGGGCTAATGTCACTCCGGGGGTATTGTTTGACACTTGTTGATTAATTTTACGCTGCACTGGGGGTTCTTCTACTCAAATGGGTTTAGCTCGATTGACATTTCCATTGACTAAAATCACGTACAATATAAATGTAAATATGAAATTATATTTTTTTCATTTTTTTTCATAACTAGAGAAATAACCCAGCATCCATTATTAACCAGCATTCAAAAATAATCGATGCTGATCCTGATTTGTGCATACATACGGTATGTCTTTTTGACTCAATCTCCAGGCCCAACACTGGTCAGAGTGATCGCCCCAACTGGGACCCAAATGACGTCAGAGATCTGGGTCCCACAGGCATCCATAAAGGAATCATTGAGCTGACGATGTTCTTACAGAAATTGTACTTTGCCCTTACCGTGGAATCCAATAATCCTCCGTCGAGTGTCAGTTGTCATCAAGGGCAATTATGGATGAATAAAATAAGCACAAATGTGCCCCAGATAACAACCAATGTCAGCGTACCTATATGCATGCCATTAAACATTCCTTTCAGAATGCCCGTGGGACCCAAATCTTCCACGTCATTGGGTCCCAGCTAGAGTCCGAGAGACTGACTACATTACAAAATAGGTTCACATATTTGTCAGCTATCTGTATTACAATTTACTGTGTTAAACGGGAGTTGTGAAAAAACAATGCTTAAATTACATTTAAGTTGAACTAATTTCCCCTTTAAGCAGTACGGATGAATTATTGTCTCTTCTGTGTTCCAGTGGTGTAGCGTAAAAGACTTTCCTGCTTTGCTCTCACAGTCCCAACAACCTTTGAGATGTCTATCCACATTCCCGCCAAACACGCGCCACTACAGCATGTACTGTAAACACTCCAAAATGTCAAACTGAATGGGTGAAAACGGACTTACGCCTTGTATAAAATGAACAGTTAAAATTTAGCGTGGCAGTGTTTTGCCTTTTTGAAACATATAGAACCAAATAAACTCTGCACAATGACGCACCTAAGGTACTGTTGACCATTATATCACAGGCGCTTGTTGTTGGTCAGTTATTAATTATGATATATAATATGGAGTAGGGGGAGAGTATATAAATATTAATATCATAATTAATAACTGACCAACAACAAGCGCCTGCGCATTATATGGGAAAACTGTTCCAAATGTGGAAGGTCAAAAACTTGGCATCTAAGTACCTTGGCATTAATTGGCAACGTTTGCCAATTGTGCAAAAAAATCTGAATGTGTCAGAAACCATTTATAGTTCCGACTTTTAATATTTGACTATCAACAGACAGTAAATAACAGCCGCATACCCCTATGTCTAATAGTGCAACAGAACTGTATTTTCTGTCATCTGAATTCGCGGCGTCCTTGTGCCGTCGTTGTCAATCATGTGTTAAATGACCTGTTTTTCCGTACCCCCCCCCCACCCCACCCCACCGAACATTTCTAAATAGCATATTAATATCATAATTAATAACTGACCAACAACAAGCGCCTGCGCATTATATGGGGAAACTGTTCCAAATGTGGAAGGTCAAAAACTTGGCATCTAAGTACCTTGGCATTAACTGGCAACGTTTGCCAATTGTGCAAAAAAATCTGAATGTGTCAGAAACCATTTATAGTTCCGACTTTTAATATTTGACTATCAACAGACAGTAAATAACAGCCGCATACCCCTATGTCTAATAGTGCAACAGAACTGTATTTTCTGTCATCTGAATTCGCGGCGTCCTTGTCCCATTCGTTGTCAATCATGTGTTAAATGACCTGGTTTTCCGTACCCCCACACCCCACCGAACATTTCTAAATAGCTGCGGAACGAAAGTAAATTGAGCACTAGAAATTGGTGACCTTTTGATTAATCGATGGCGGTCGTTTTACGTCACTATGGCGGTCAATTTGGATCTTTTTCACATGAGGAATATGCCACTTGTTTATTTTCGCAAATACCAAATTTCAGCCCTCTAGCCAAATAGTAACGAAAATCAGGAGTGCGTTGGGGAGCGGGGGGAGGTGCTTTTCGCGACACGTACCAAACATCCCCAGGACAGATATAGGGTTAAAAGACGAGAGATCCTGAAGGGTCTTAGCACCTACCATTGTCCGATAACTGTAAGCTAATGACAAGAGGATCTTTTTGTCCATTGTTACTAAGAGCAAACGATTGATTTGTAATTCTGTTTGCAGAATTTCGAACTTGAGTGAAAAAGATGGAAAAAGAGACACTGGAAAACACCGAGATATTATCTTTCTAGGTTTCTTTCTATTCTATTATCTTTATCTTTCTTTGACACTTTGGCATGAGCTATGCAACATACTTTTATAATTAAGAACGAATGCTAATTCTGTTCTGTTTACTGGGCTAGTTCTTAGATATCTCTTTTAAGATATCATGCTCGAAAATAGTAAGATGGTACAAAACTTAATACTAAAGGGTTTCGGTCCGTGCAGTAATGTTGAAACTCACGATAACAATGTCTCAAGGGGAAATTCAAGATGGTCACCTGGCGGCCATATTGGATTTTCAAATCGGACCCAAAAAGGAATCTTGCACAACTGGACCACAAGGGGAACCTGTGTACCACATCTGAGAAAGATCCATGCAGTACTTCCTGAGAAATCACGATAACAAAGTTTCATGGAAAAATCCAAGATGGCCGCCTGGTGGTCATATTGGATTTGGAATCGGACCCGAAAAGGTATCTTGCACAACTAGACCACAAGGGGAACCTGTACACCAAATTTGACAAGATTAATGCGGCAGTTGCTGAGAATTCAAAATGGCCGCCTGGTGGCCATAATGGATTTTTGAATCGGACCAAAAATGTATCTTGCACACTGAACCGCAAGGGGAACCTGTGTACCAAAGTTGAGAAAGATCCATGCAGTACTTCCTGAAAAATCGCAATAACAAAATTTCAAGAGGAAATCCAAGATGGCCGTCTGGTGGCCATATGGGGTTTTGGAATCGGGCCAGAAAAGGTACCATGCACAATTAGACCACTTGTTTATTGTCCAGTATAGCCAGTGTACCAAATTTGACAAAGATCCATGCAGTGGTTCCTGGAAATTCACGATAACAAAATTTCATGGAGAAATTCAAAATGGTCCTCTGGTGGCCATACTGGATTTACGAATCGGACCAAAAATGTATCTTGCACAACTGAATCGCAAGGGGAACCTGTGTACCCAATTTGAAAAAGATCCATGCAGTACTTCCTGAGAAATCGCAATAACAAATTTTCATGGGGAAATCCAAGATGGCCGCCTGGTGGCCATATTGGATTTTGGAATCGGACCAGAAAAGATATTTTGCACAGTTACACAAAAAGGGGAACCTGTGTACCAAATTTGACAAAGATCCATGCGGTAGTTCCCGAGAAATAATGATAACAATGTTTCATGGGGAAATCTAGGATGGCCTCCAGGTGGCCATATTAGATTTTCAAATCGGACCGAAAAAGGTATCTTGCACAACTAGACTCCAAGGGGAACCTGTATACCCAATTTGAGAAAGACCCATGCAGTACTTCCTGAGAAATAACGATAAAGTTTCATGGGAAAATTCAAGATGGCTGCTTGGTGGCCATATTAGATTCGAATCGGAGCAGAAAAGGTATCTTGCACAATTTAACCCTAAGGGGAACCTGTGTACCAAATTTGAGAAAGAATTTGAGAAGTAGTTCCTGAGAAATCGCGATAACAAATTTTCATGGGAAAATCCAAGATGGCCGCCTTGTAGCCATATTGGATTTTTGAATCGGAACAGAAAAGATATGTTGCACAATTAGACCCCAAAGGGAACCTGTGTACCAAATTTGAGAAAGATCCATGCAGCACTTCCTGAGAAATTGCAATAACAAAGTTTCATGTGTAAATCCAAGATGGCCACCTGGTAGCCATATTGGATTTTGGAACGAGACCAGCAAAGGCATCTTGCACAATTAGACCACAAGGGTAACCAGTGTACCAAATTTGACAAAGATCCATGCAATGGTTCCTGAGAAATAACGATAATAATGTTTCATGGGGAAATCTAAGATGGTAGCCTGGTGGCCATATTGGATTTTCAAATCGGACCGAAAAAGGTATCTTGCACAACTAGAGTCCAAGGGAAACCTGTGTACCAAATTTGAGAAAGATCCATGTAGTACTGCCTGAGAAATGTCGATAAAGTTTCATGGGGAAATTAAAGATGGATGCTTGGTGGCCATATTGGATTTTCAAATCGAACCAGAAAAGGTATCTTGCACAATTAGACTCTAAGGGAAACCTGTGTACCAAATTTGAGCAAGATCCATACAGTAGTTCCTGAGAAATCGCGATAACAAATTTTCATGGGGAAATTCAAGATGGCCGCCTTGTGGCCATATTGGATTTTTGAATCGGACCACAACAGATATGTTGCACAACTAGACCCTAAGGGGAACCTGTGTACCAAATTTGAGAAAGATCCATGCAGTAGTTCCTGAGAAATCGCGATAACAAGAATTGTTTACAGACGGACGGACGGACGGACGGACGGACGGACGACTGACCACGGACGAATATGCCCCACCATCTGGTGATGATGGGCTAGAAATGCTATAGAAGGCCTACGCATGGCCGGCATCATATATATCGATATATATCCTCATATATATCCGCAACTTGAGGGCACATACGGTAACAGTCGGTGATTGCCGACCGACGGTACCAACCACGTGTTTCTACATACATATTCAGCAAAATGATTTTGTCAAATTCGGTTTTGCAAAACTATGTTGTGACATTCGCTTTCAGTTGTGCGTAAGTGTTAGTGAAAAGAACTGCAAGTTATCAAATTGTAAATATTTAAACTGCTAAAAGCTAATAAGATCTTCCTACCTGTTTCGGGAGATGTGACAGCTCGATATAGGCAGCCTCGATGTGAGTAATTCCTGGCGGTTGTCGGTGTGAACGCCATCATATATAAACGAACTAACACGAACTTTCACGAATGATGTAATGCTTGTGCTGAAGGTGGTCGGTTGTCGGTGCGCCCCCACCACATGCAAAATTACTTCAATCGTTTATATTAAATACGCAATGTTGATGGTAGTCGGTTGTCGGTGTGGATACCATCACAAAACGGACTTACACAAATGATGTAATGCTTGTGCTGACGGTGGTCGGTTGTCGGTGTGCCCCCATCACATATAAAATGACTGAAATTGTTTTCATGAATAGGGAATACGCCATATTTGTGCTAGTCGGTTGTCGGTGTGGACACCATCATCTAAACAAACTTACACGAACTAGTACGATGATATAATGCGTCTGCTGACAGTCGTCGGTTGTCGGTGCGTCCCTGACACATATAAAAGTACTTCAACCGTTTATATGAAATAGGATATGTCGGTTGTCGGTGTGGACACCATCGTATATAAACGAAATTACAAAAATGAAGTAACGCTCTTGCTGGCGGTCGTCGGCGTGTCCCCAACACATATAATATTACTGAAATCATTTATAGGAAATACGCTATGATGATGGTAGTCGGTTGTCGGTGTGGACACCATCATATATAAACGAACTTGCACAAATGATTAATGGTTGTGCTGACGGTCGTCGGTTGTCGGTGTGCCCCCAACACATATAAAATTACTTAAATCGTTTATAGTAAATACGCTATGATGATGGTAGTCGGTTGTCGGTGTGGACACCATCATATATAAACGAACTTACAATCATGATGTAATGCTTGTGCCGACGGTCGTCGGTTGTCGGTGTGCCCTCAACACATATAAAATTACTAAAATCTTTTATAGTAAATACGCTATGATGGTGGTAGTCGGTTGTCGGTGTGGACACCACCATATATAAACGAACTTACACGAACATACAAGAATGATGTAATCCTTGTGCTGACAGTCGTCGGTTGTCGGTGTGCCCCCAACACATATAAAATTACTAAACTCGTTTATATGAAATACTCTATGATGATGGTAGTCGGTTGTCGGTGTGGACACCTTCATATATAACCGAAATTACAAGAATCATGCAATGCTTGTGCTGACGGTCGTCGGTTGTCGGTGTGCCCTCAACACATATAAAATTACTAAAATCTTTTATAGTAAATACGCTATGATGGTGGTAGTCGGTTGTCGGTGTGGACACCATCATATATAAACGAACTTACAAGAATGATGTAATGCTTGTGCTGACGGTCGTCGGTGTGCCCCCAACACATATAAAATTACTTAAATCGTTTACATGAAATACGCCATGTTGGTGGTCGTCGGTTGTCGGTGTGAAAACCCCCAACATAAAATACACGCTAACGCAACCAGCGCCTCCAGGTATGCATGCGTGACAGGTAACCAGTACAACAGATGAAGTATAAGCCCGCAAAGGACAGCGCAAACTAAAGCATTAAAATTTTATTGAACAAGTACGTGTACAAATATTTTAAACCCCTATTTTGAAGCTCCTTACATGACGAATATGCCTGGATTCCCGCAAATTATTTTGCGGGAGTGTTGATGGGAATTAGATTCCCGGATTCCCGTGGAAAAGCAAGCCCTGGTTCATGGAGTTGATTTCCGGTGACGGAGGTTGCATGCTCGCTGAAAATGAACAGTTTGAATGGATTTTTACCCGAAAAAGTAAGGCGAACTGTGTCACACATGAGAGTTTTGGAAAATACCAGAGCGTACAGTAAGAAGGACACAAATTGGTTTTATTGGGGATGAGTGTGGACGAGTCAAGAGACAGTTAAATTTGGCGGAATTTCAGAATTCAACATGGCGGACCTGGTTATTTCTGGAGTGTTGGTCCGTTCACTGCAGCATTGATGGTAGATAGGAATACCTGTCCTGTCGCCTTGGTTAACTTAACATCATCATGATCATATCTATTCATTCAATTTACTGCTTAGTCTTTCACTGTAATTTTAACCTGCTCCCTCTTTTCCGTCTGTATTACAGCATTGACCTTATTCTTAACACCAAGCCAATGACTCTTTCGACTCCCTCGCTCACTCTAATAATCCAGAGAATTAAGCCTCACATGCAGCTTTATTTGGAGCTTTCAGTGTCTGGATTTGTCCTGCAAAGAATAACTTTTCTTCCTTCGACTCTGTGTCAGTCCATGGGATTTCATTTGCTGAAAATTAGACACAAATATAAGATCGTCATTTACCCTTAAAACATAAGTTTAAGGAGGAAACATGTTCTGCTTCAAGTTTATCAAATTTCCAGTAGTGTATATACTTTATAAAGCTACAATCAGAATAGGCTGTATCCAGTTGTGCCAATGTTCTATTTCAACAAAATTGAGTATTATTTTTTGATCATTTAGAAAGTGATCGTATAAAAAATAATATCTTTCTATGTATTCATCTATGGGAGCTGTGTCATTACAGTCATCAGAGGAGTACTGTATGTCGCTGACTGTCAAGACTACCAGTCTGCTACCTCCTATTTTTGTGGGAGACCCATTGGCCGAGTGGTTTGGATCGCTGACATATAGTGACGGCGATTTGGGTGCCTGACTCTGGGATCATGCTGGTTCGAATCTCACATGAGACTCGACTAATTTTCAGAGAGTGTGTTCCCAAAATAACGAAATCATTGTAAATTAAGTATGTTCTATCTTTGACATGTTTGACAGAATTGCCAAAACTGAAGTCAAATCGCCACCAAACACTTCAAATTTATACTGTCTTAGGAGAAATGATAAGGGAAACATACAGATTGTATGAGCAATAAGTCATCATTGCTTCCACTTAACTCTATCTGACCTGAGATTGGGGGGGGGGGTGCTTCCCTAGTGCCAGTGAACTTTTCCCTTCTACTTCGATACGACAAAGCCGAGGTGATCTAACTTTTAGCTTAATTATCATATAAGGGTCATTTTGACTATTTGCAACCCCTGAGTGGAGGAGCATGGGTAAATTAAAAACGGTGGACATGTGGTGTCACAGGAAATTGAAACAGAGCCTAAGGAGCTTCAATATACGCCTGTATATCTAGAATTACATTGGTCCAAAATCCAAGGTTGTTTAACAGCCTTGATTCCAATTGGTAGCTAGCAATCCAGAGGAAGGTCTACGGTTTTGTGCTTCTGAGACTGTAACATATATATCTTATATTGAATGATAAACTAAAATGGGCTTAACTCTTGGTAACTAGTTGACTTTGAAACAAGAGCCGAGGGCACACATATCCCACACTGAAATCGACAATAGTCAAACACAAGAAAATTGTAGTTTTCCTGCAAATGAAGGAAGAAGAAAGTGATGAAGTAAACCTTTGTTCTTGAGTTAATAAAATGGTATGGAGTTCATAAAGGACCCCTCTCCCGGTTAAATTAGTAAATGTATCGTTTTCATTTCACAAGAGTTTAACTAAATGTAGCTGTTTCAAACATGGGAGACAACTCCACAGGACAAATGCCATATACCTGTAGGGGAGAGAAATCTGAATATTCCAACCTAACACATATAGTCAGCTAACTTGATTCAGTTTTGGGGGACTGTGACCTTGACCTTTGACAAATTGATCTCAAAATGTATCGCTCCTCTTTGCCATGCGAGTAAGGTATACTCAAAGTTTGGTACCAATGCATACCTCGAAACTAGAGATATCACATGGACAACAAATGTTAATGGATGAATGGACAGAGGGTGTACTCCAGGGATTCTTCCATACGGCATGGGTTCGTTTTCCGGCCATCAAATGTCGTAAAATCTTCAACCCAAATCAGTTATATGTATATATTTTCTGAAAGAGCGTGATAAAATTATTATTTTAAGACATAGCACTGCTATGTTATGGAAAAATAAATCTCGAACATTTCCCTCCAAGCTTGCTTCATTTTTCCTAGAAAACCCCTAAAAATGTCGAAAAATGGTCAAATTTGGCTCAATTCAAGTTCCAGAAAATCTTTAAGAGCGATTTCAAATAAATTTTCTACGAACGTTTGCAGCGTTGATAATGCTAAATAGAATGGTATTATAGATATAAGCTAGAAGAATTATGATGTAGCAGAACACGGGCAGTCTATCTTATTATAAAATTAGACTGGGGCCATTATTACGAAACTGTGGAGAGCCACCAGAACGCAAGATCGCATTAACAATGTCGTCTTCGACAGGCATATGAAAATGTGACTTCTTGATGTGATTCTTGATTTTGGGATCACAGTGACCTTGACCTACTGACACAAAAAAGAGTAATTTTTAAAGATTTCTTGATTCTGGGGTCACAGTGACATTGACTATGACCTAAATTTTGGTACATGACAAACGGTCTCTCCGTTTCTCAGTGGACACAAAAAATCATGATTTTTAACAATTTCACAATTTTGGGGTCACATTGACCTTGACCTTTGACCTTGACCTACATTTTGGTATGTGACACATCGTGTCCCCCTAATGTATCTACTGATACAAAAAGTTATTTTTAATAATTTTCAGATTTTAGGGTCACAGTGACCTTTGACCTTGACCTAACTTTTGGTATGCGACACTTCATTTCCCCCTATTGAATCCACTAAAAAAAATTAGTAATTTGTAATGATTTCTTGATTTTTCGGTCACACTGACCTTTGACCTTGATTTTGGGGTCACAGTGACCTTGACTATTGACCTGGATCTAAATTTTGGTACATGACAAAACAGCTTCCTGTAATTTCTCAATGCACTCAATAAATTATGATTTTTAACAATTTCATGATTTTGAGATCACAGTGACCTTGACCTTTGACCTTGAGCTACATTTTGGTAGGTGACACATCGTGTCCCCCTAATGTATCTTCTGACACAAAGAACGAGAGATCCTGAAGGATCTTGGCGCCCACCATGCATTGTCCGATAATTGTAAGCTAATGACAAGAGGATCTTTTTGTCCATTGTTACTAAGACGATTGAGTTGTAATTTTGTTTACAGAATTTCGAATCTGAGCGAAAAAGATCGAAAAAGCGACACTGGAAAACACCAAGATATAATCTTTCTAAGTTTCCAGAGTTTCAAGATTTCTAGAAACTGAACTCATGTCGGTTGTTATAGTACAAGAGAAATGAGCAAAGTTAGTCTGAAAGTGAATGTACATGTACGGAGGATCCTTCGTCTTCGTTTTGTAATATTTTTATTTTATTTTTATTTTTTGCACTGGAAGCGAAGAAAAATCTCTTTGACACTTTGGCATACTTAAGATTTTATAATTTGGAACGAATGCTAATTCTGTTTTGTTTACTGGACTAGTTTGAGATATCTCTTTTAAGATACCATGCTCGAAAATAGTAAGATGGTACAATACTTAATACTGAAGTGATCTGGTCCGCGCAGTAATGTTGAAACTTCGAATTTGAAAGTGTCTGAATCCTGATTATTTCCCTTTGGATCGAAACATGCATTAGTTTACAGTTGTCGAGTTGTGACATTGTGTCACAAGAGTGACGTCCCTTCATGTAACTGACCCGCCGGGAGACGAAAGGGTGGGGCAGTTCACTTGCAACTTCATGGGCTAAAGAAAACTGATTTAAAATTTGAAGAAATGCGTTTTAATTCCTAATTATTTCAACTCCTCGATATGGAAGGTGAAGATATATTCTCTATAGTCAATATATAGAATGTGCCCCACCGTTTGATCCACCGACTCTTGTGATGCAACGTTACAACTCGGGAATACCGTATTAATTGGATTTTCGAATCGGACCGAAAAAGGTATCTTGCATAACTAGGCCCCATGTGGAACCTGTGTACCAAATTTCAGAAAGATCCATGAAATATTTCCTGAGAATTCAAGATAACAGTGTTTCAAGGGGAAATTCAAGATGGCCACCTGGCAGCCATATTGGAATTTCGAATCGGACCAAAAAAGGTATCCTGCACAACTGGGCCACAAGGGGAATCTGTGTACCAAATCTGAGGAAGATCCATGCAGTACTTCTTGAGAAATCTCGATAACAAAGTTTCATTGTAAAATCCAAGATGGGCGCCTGGTGGCCATATTGGATTTTCGAATCGGACCAGAAGGTATCTTGCACAACTAGGTGACGAGGGGAACCTGTGTACCAAATTTGAAAAAGATCCATGCAGTAGTTCCTGAGAAATCGCGGTAACAATGTTTCATGGGGAAATCCAAGATGGCTGCCTGGTGGCCATATTGGATTTTCGGATCGGACCAGAAAAGGTTTCTTGCACAACTAGACCCCAAGGGGAACCTGTGTGCCAAATTTGAAAAAGATCCATGCAGTAGTTCCTGAGAAATCGCGGTAACAAGGTTTCATGGGGAAATCCAAGATGGCTGCCTGGTGGCCATATTGGATTTTCGAATCGGACCAGAAAAGGTTTCTTGCACAACTAGACCCCAAGGGGAACCTGGGTACCAAATCTGAAAAAAGATCCATGCTGTACAGGGATTCATAGACGTCCGTTTTTACTACCGTTAAACGGTAGAAAAAAAATGTCAAAAACTGAATATAGACAGCAAAAAACTCAAAAGTGTACGTTTTGGACAAGAAATACTCAATGTTTTTGACGAAAACTCAATACTCGAAATGGTGCAAATTATTTCAGTGATGTGAAAATCATCACCGATCCTTCGACAATTTGTCTTCGAACGTTTGGGGATTTCCAGTTCTAGAAATAATTTCCGTCTCCGCGAGTTCTGCGAAACGTACACAAACGGAAGTGGCGGTTTTCACATGTCTTGCTGACGTAATGCGCTAACTAAACCTCGGAGACCTTTGCTCGATTATTTTTTGGGAGCCTCGAATACTCTCTGTATAATGGTTCCCGACTGGCGCCGAAGGTATGAGTGTATTCTCCTTCGCTTGGCTGCTGGTGCACAGCTACCAACGTTAAACCCAACAGACGAAAAAACAGTCTATATGAAGGAATTGAATGCTAGCTGGCGGTCTGCAGACGAAAAGTACACGAGGGTGAAAATGAAACCTGGGACATTTTGCATATCATTTAGCAGATGAATTTGATTCGGATTCGTTCATAATTAGAATGACAAACAATTTTCCCTAAGACAGAACATCGGGCAAAGTAGAATCAAGCGGTAGGAAATTTATGAAAATATAAATGGATCGTTTCTGCAGAGACATTGCGTGTATGATACCCATCATGAACAACAACAACAACGCGGTCTAGCACTTTACGTTGAGAACACGCATTTCTTCAGAAGTCGGTTTATTTGAGGTCTAGATTTCAACTTTAACGGCATTGCATTTCTTATTTATGTCCGTGACTCTTGAATTTTTGTTGGTAATTTTTATCTTTCACTGTAAAAACCATCATGGTATGAAATGAGAAAATGTGGTACAAAAATATCTGGAATTGCCTTATTTTTTTTAATGTTTTTGCGTATCTCATATAAATCCATAGCCTAGTCTTTATATAAAGGTTCATTAATAACAATTGTTGATTTACTGCTTGTCAGGGAATGCAGCAGGTGGCCAGATTTTTATTTATTTATTTATTTATTTATTTTTTATGATTATTGTTTCATATGCAATACAAAGATACAAATGAAATAAAATTAAGAGTATATACTTACCACTTACCAAACATGTTTAGGCTGAATACTGCTCATCAATGGAGATAATCACTCGCCTGAACTAATTTGTGCTATTATATGTGTGCTAACCACCCTCCTCAGAATAAATGAGGCGATTTCAATTTTTCCCATTGAGAAGTTTACATCTAGTTGTGCAGTAACTAGCACTAGTGAAAATGGCAACTGGTCGCAAACTAAGCCACTAAGAATCCAACTGGATTCTCGCAAAATTTTGCGAAATTCTACCCCTGCAGTTCCTTTGTTCTGAAGTTCGACGGCAACCATGCGATGGACGTAAAGTAGAAGTCCGAGTTTAAGACATCATTCTGCTTGACAGCTGCTACATCTTACGTGAAAATTCGCTGATGATGTAAGGATTTTATAGCGTCTCTTGCAAGCGTTATATGATAATTATCTTTGAATGTTTATGATAGTTTGTGATCTCTTACCACTGTTGGTGTTGCTACAAACACGAGGTCCAAAAAAATGAAATCTATTAAAATAAGTGAGCAAGTTACAATACAGAACATGTGTTTTTTTTTGTCATTCAGATGACCATTATCCAAATCACATTAGATAGCTCACCTTAGTACTACAGAAACTATTTGTTCATATCTTAATTGGTAGGGTGGTAAAAACATTCAAAAACTCAATATCAACTTGTGGGTGGGCCATAAAAACTTGGAAAAACTCAATTTGAGCATAAAAAGAACTCAATATTTTATAGTGGGTAGTAAAAATTTGGACTTCTATGAATCCCTGGCTGTAGTTCCTGAGAAATCGCGGTAACAAGGTTTCAGGGGGAAATCCAAGATGGCTGCCTGGTGGCCATATTGGATTTTCGAATCGGACCAGAAAAGGTTTCTTGCACAACTAGACCCCAAGGGGAACCTGTGTACCAAATTTGGAAAAGATCCATGCAGTAGTTCCTGAGAAATCGCGGTAACAATTAAGGTTTCATGGGGAAATCCAAGATGGCTGCCTGGTGGCCATATTGGATTTTCGAATCGGACCAGAAAAGGTTTCTTGCACAACTAGACCCCAAGGAGAACCTGTGTACCAAATTTGAAAAAGATCCATGCAGTAGTTCCTGAGAAATCGCGGTAACAAGAATTGTTTACTGACTGACTGACGGACGACGGACCACGGACGAAAAGTGATTTGAACAGCCCACCATCTGGTGATGGTGGGCTAAAAATGTTATTATTAATAATTTCCTGATTTTGGAGTCTGTGACCTTTGACCCTCGAACTTGACCTAATTTTTGGTATGTGACACTTCATTTCTCCCTATTGAATCCAATCACAAAATGTTTTAATGATTTCCCGAGTTTCGGTCACACTGACCTTTGACCTCGACCTACATTTGGTATGCAACACATGGTTCTCTCCTAGGGCATCCACTCACCAAAAATTAGAACTGTAGATAGAAAACTGTCAGTGATCAATGATTTCCTGATTTGACCTCTGACCTCGACCTCAATTTTGGTATGTGACACATCGTCCCCCCGTAGGGTATCCACTCACCAAAAATTGGAACTGTAGATAGAAAACTGTCCCAGATATAGACCGGACAAGATATCGAGGGACGGACAGACGGGGGGAGCGTATGAAAAAGGCCGAAAAATGGCTTCCACGAAGGGCATTTTAAAAATTTTCTGGTAGCGCTTGACCCAAAGATACTGTGTGGTAAGTTTAAGTACTCTAACCCTATGGATAGCGAAAATATATAGGGGAGCACTTTCCACCCCTACTGATCCGAAACCCCCCCCCCCTTCCGCCCGGCTGTAATGCACCCAAATACCTCAGGCCAGATAGAGTTAATGGTACCCAGCAGTTGAGTGTGATGGTCAGTGAATGATGCTCACCTTCCTTTGTTTTGTTTTTTCCGAGTAGTCCAGATTTCATCCTCGGTATCACTGGAGAGAGAGAGAGAGAATTAAGGTTATCCATTTGGAAAGAAACTTGTTACAAATTCATTGGCAGAACACAGGCAATTAAAGCTAACAGCACATAGATACGTTGATGTCCATTTGACTTTCAAATGGCAAATGTTAAATCAGAGAGTCTGTTGCATTTCAACCTGGAAAAGATGCCAAAATTTAGGTTTTGCACATATGTAGGTCAGTTTTGGGACTTTAAATAATAAACATCATAACTCAACACTTATTGTTATTAGTATAATTCTTATCACAGGGATTTGCCCCCAAGTTTACATGAAGTGTCTGTGACTTTGGATGGCTATTGATATCGGCTGAAATTAAACTTGAAATTCCACTACAAACATGACAAACCTGTAACCACTGGGTCACTTCCAGGGTGAGGCTGCTCCTGGTCTGGATCTCCCTCCTCTACTTCCTCCTCGTTGCCATAAACCATAATCATCCAGGACTTCTTAAAGACCAGCCGCATTCCTTCATCTGCAGAACGTAAAGTAGCTAGAAACATGATCTCCTAATG
>JAVTVY010006610.1:0-41006 GCA_036873755.1 Hanleya hanleyi | reverse complement strand
AATTAATTGTGACATATCATGAGTTCAATCTATTCAGCAATGACAGAAGTTTTTCTTTCTTTCTTAATTTTGTTGAAACACCAAGTGCCACAAGTTTCTGTTTAATTTCATGAACAGATAGTTCGCTGTTTTCTTCAATAGCCGAATGTTCTTCAATGTTCTCATTCTGGGACATTCCATGTCGTTCGATATTTATATATCAGTGTTATATGTCGTGCAGGTTCTTCTAGGGTTGTAAGTCACTCTGGCAATGTACTTTGATTGAAATTGAAGTTTAAGTTTAAGGGCCGCTTCCCATTCGGATTTCGCGGCCCATCAACTCAATGTTTTATTTGAATTTCGCGGTACATTTCTTTGTTTTTTGAATATCTTTTCCAGCGCTAAGTATATAAGGCAATGTACAGTTTCAGCCTCAGGTTTTATGGTCTGTCTCTTTGATCCTCCAGATAATCGACTCCTAAAGTATTGTCACATTTCCGTCTTAACGTTTGCCTTTAGAATATATAACCATTAGAGTTTTGTTTTACTCAGAAAGTCAGAGAGGTTTGTTTTACTCAGAAACTTTGTTTGCAAAGGAGGAAGTCGAACAATAGAATCGAAAGCTTGGGTTTTTAACTCTTGAACCTTCTATTATTATGTAGCGTGGGTTCTTGTCATTATTGCGGCTTCGAAAATGTTATGGACAGGAAGGTTGATTTTCATAATATGATTATGTGATCAACACCAAAAACAATATCGCACAGCTTCTTTACACCTTTATCCCACCCTGAAAACGTAGACTATAATTGACTTTATATGAGTATATCTGTTGTCAAATACAATGTGTGAACTCCTCTTCCTTGATTAGAATGCTGTGATTTATGTTTGTTGGCGTAATACGGAAACTGGAACAGGGAAGTGTTATTCAGTAAAATTCACACGGTATCTATACAAACTTTTCTTGCATATTTTCACAAGCGTTGTACTATAACTGGTAGGTCGAAATGCCATAATCTGTAAAAATACATGTATGATACAACAAAGTGTTACATTTCTCTTCAATCAATTTTATTATTAATATTCATCGGTTTTGAAGTGCATATTTTGTTATATTCTTTCATCTAAGTTTTATTGCTTCAATTCAATGTCAGTAGTATACAAAGAGTGATCTGGCAATGTTTTCACCCGGATGTAACTCTGACGTCACAATTAGTGGTATGTAAGCGTGATTGTGATTGGCTGGTGAGGAGTGGGAGGCGTGGTCTGTGTGTGGTGGGAGGTGGGACCAAGATGGCGGCCAGTTTTTGTGTCGTGTGTGGTGTGGGTACAAGATGGCGGCCCGTTTTTGTGTCGTGTGGTGTGGGTACAAGATGGCGGCCAGTTTTTGTGTCGTGGGAGGTGTGGGTACAAGATGGCGGCCCGTTTTTGTGTCGTGTGGTGTGGGTACAAGATGGCGGCCAGTTTTTGTGTCGTGGGAGGTGTGGGTACAAGATGGCGGCCCGTTTTTGTGTCGTGTGGTGTGGGTACAAGATGGCGGCCAGTTTTTGTGTCGTGAGTGTGGGTACAAGATGGCGGCCAGTTTTTGTGTCGTGTGGTGGGGGACCAAGATGGCGGCCAGTTTTTGTGTCGTGTGTGAGTGTGGGTACAAGATGGCGGCCAGTTTTTGTGTCGTGTGTGGTGTGGGTACAAGATGGCGGCCAGTTTTTGTGTCGTGTGGTGTGGGTACAAGATGGCGGCCAGTTTTGTGTCGTGGGAGGTGTGGGACCAAGATGGCGGCCAGTTTTTGTGTCGTGTGGGAGGTGGGACCAAGATGGCGGCCCGTTTTTGTGTCGTGTGTGAGTGTGGGTACAAAGATGGCGGCCAGTTTTTGTGTCGTGGGAGGTGGGACCAAGATGGCGGCCAGTTTTTGTGTCGTGAGTGTGGGTACAAGATGGCGGCCAGTCTTTGTGTCGTGTGTGAGTGTGGGTACAAGATGGCGGCCAGTTTTTGTGTCGTTGGGAGGTGGGTACAAGATGGCGGCGGGTTTTTGTGTCGTGTGGTGGGAGGTGGGTATGCGGATTATAGAAAAACGTATAAGAGGAGTCGATTTTTAGGGAAAGGGGTGTATTCATTGCAATCTGACTTACCTGACCTGACCTGCCTGCCTGCCTCCCTGCCTGCCTGCCTGCCTTCCTGTCTGCCTGCCTGCATTCTGCCTGTGTGGAATGCATGTACTGACTTGGTTCTGGGGTTTTTCCATCACGGTTGTGCGCAGGTGTATGACGTCACTTCCGGTCTGCGTGAATCGGGCGTGACCTGGGACTATGGGATGCATGTACTGACTTGGTTCTGGGGTTTTTCCGCGTGACCTGGGACTATGTGATGCATGTACTGACTTGGTTCTGGGTTTTTTCCCTCACGGGGAGGTCACGTGATCAGTTCAAGGTCATATCCATTTTTTGGACGTACACGAAAAGACGCGAAGGTGAACGCCATTGTGGGAAACCTCCCACAGACAGGTCAGTACATGCATTTCTATGTTGTTCACGCATAATAAAAGGATTGATCTGTAATCTGTGTTGTTGTTGTTGTTGTTGTTGCTCCCTTTTTTTTGGACTAACCCATCAGAATAGTACGTATCACGGACTACACCCGTAGAGCTACATCTGGTCTATAAAACACGTCCCTCTGGATCCCACACCTTCATTTCTACAGAGCCATGGCGGAGATCCAGCCCCATGCGACTCGCATTTTACAGTATGCCACCGTGGTGAATTCGTTCACGGGTTACCGAGCAGTGGTCCGGTCCATGTTTGCAGATGGCGACGACAACGAGGGACGACGCCAGATCCTGAACGAGTTCACAGAAGCGGTCCTCCACAGAGTGCACTCGATGGAGAGGCGTGCCATCACTCACCCCTACTGGACTATGACAGCCATCCTTGATGCTCGCGCTATGGACCAGGAGCGCTCACGCCGGAACCAGTGCCGGCTGGTTGGCCTCATACTAGTCTGTGCCCTATTGACCCTGGCGCTGTGGTATTGACACTATAAATACGAGGGATGAGACAGAGTGTGTGTCATTCACCGTTCGACATTTAGAGCAAGCATGTCAACTTATCTACGAGCCATCCTGCCTCTTACACCCAGTGTGGGGTTATACGTCTATCAAGATAAAGTCATCCTGGTGAAAGACGATGAAGCTATTTACTGGGCGCCCGCGAGATGCTATCGAATACGGTGACGCTACAGCGTGATGGCTGGACTAAATTTAAACGGGTGTTGAGCGGTGAGTTGGACGGAGACCTCATCCACCTGGACAATGCCATCTACGTATATTCCGACCCGCCCGTCCACATACGCCTGGGCCGCTACCAAGAGCCTACGCGAAGTATCCTCCTAAGCCCCTCTGTGTGGTCAGCCTTGGAGAAAGTAGTGCCTATTGTGGACCAGTTGTTTACACCGGACGACCGATCACCCGACCAATTGGCATGGGCTCGTGCTATGGAGGACGCCCTGGCTGAACCCCATGAACAACTACATGAACCCGACGACGATGCCATTGATTACCCCGCTAGACTCAGTCAGCCCAATGACATGACCACCTGATCCTTTGATCTCACGGGGTTCTCCCTATAAATACGAGAGACAGTGAAATCTGGTACCATTCACGTACTGACCATGACGGAGCATATAGTACTGGCGTATTTCAGCTTGACCCCCGAGGTTTTCATGCACGTGTATGCGGATAAGGTCGATATCATGGAGGAGGTGGTGGGAGACACGGACCCTACACAACCGTGCCCGGCTCACATTCGTCTGTCCCGGGAGGGCTGGACCAAATTCAAACGGGTGTTGTCTGGTGAACTGGACGGCGACCTCATCCACTTGTGTCACGATGTGTACATCGACGCGGCCCTTTCTTTGCTCAATTGGCTCGGCTAGATGGAGGTACAGTGCATTTTACCCTTCACCCTGATCTATGGTCTGCATTGGAAGATGCCGTGGTGGATGTGGATGAAGTGCTTATCAAGCGGTCATCAGACGAGTTGGACTGGTCATTGACCATGGCCACTGTGGAAGTCCACGAAGAAAATCAGAAAGAAACTCCGGCCCAAGATATACCCGTTATAAATAAACGATAGAGCCAGGGTCCATCATCATTTTGTCACCATGAAGCGCTGGGAGAAGGTGTTGGATAACTTATACTACAGTCCCGACAGTCCGGCAGCCTATAGTGCATTGTCGGCTCTCTATCGAGCGGCCAAACCCCAGGGGGTACAACGTGCCCAAGTCCGAGATTGTTAAGAAGACAAGACACCTATACCTTACATCGATCTGTCCGTCGCCATTTTCTACGGAACCGGGTCATCGTGGGAGGAATAGATGCCCAGTGGCAAGCGGATTTGGTGGATATGAGCGCCTTTGCCAAACACAACGATGAGAATCGGTATATCTTGACGTGCATCGATATCCTATCCAAGTATGCGTGGGTGGTACCCATCCGGACGAAAACGGGGGCAAATCTCATAGCGGCGTTCACAGACATCTTCAAGACCGGGCGCAAACCTTTGTATTTGCAAACCGACGAAGGCACGGAATTCCTCAACAGACCGTTCCAAGCCTTTCTCAAGAAACAGAAGGTGTTTTTCTTCCATACGTACAACGAGACCAAGGCTTCCGTGGTGGAGAGGTTCAACAGGACATTCAAAGGCCGCATGTATAAATATTTCACCTATAAGAATACAAGGCGGTACATCGATGTTCTCCCGAAACTGGTGAAGGGTTACAATCGAGCCTATCATCGAAGTATAGAGAGAGCCCCCATTACCGTGACCCAACGCAATGAAGCCCAAGTCCGGCGTGTCTTGTACCCCAAGCCATCGCAGCGAACGACGAAGGCGGTGTACAAGGTCGGCGACCCTGTACGGATCAGTAAAGTCAAGGGCAAGTTCGAGAAAAGTTACTTGCCCAACTGGAGCGATGAGCACTTCCTGATTAAACGGCGCCTACCCCGACAGCGGCGAGTCTATGAACTGGAAGATCTCCAAGGCGAAACGTTGCTGGGGACGTTTTACGACACGGAATTACAGCCTGTTGTGAAAACACAGCAAGACTACTACACGGTGGAGCAGATTTTGAAAACGGAACATCGACGTGGCAAACTGTTTCATTTCGTAAAATGGCAAGGCTGGCCCAGTTCCTTCAATTCCTGGGTCGCGGCCAACCAGGTGAAACGACTATAAAGCCAGACACCACTGCCGTCCTCCTTCATTCCACGTCCGACCCCAGTGCTATGGACCAACAGCAGCTGCCTCCGAAGACAGCGTCTCGCAAAACGCGCAAAGCGCAAGTGGTCTTTGGGGTGCTATTGCTAACCCTGCTGAGTGTGTTGTACGGAGGTGTGTTTTACGACGTAGCCTATGTCAGTACGTTACTTAACCAACTGAGAACACCAGCCATCAGTGAAACGGGTCTACAGAGAGCACCAGTCGTATCGAGCCCAGTCACCACCACCACCACACCCCGCGTACAAGCCACGTCGAGCTCTACACTTACACCAAGTACACCTACTACGTCTCAAGACCCACCGGATTTCATCCCTCACAGTGAACCGACAACGACGACGACCACCCACGTTGTACCCACCCCAGCACCATCTCTGAACGTGAACAGACAACGACGACCGACGTTGTACCCACCACCACTCCAGTTCACTCGTACGAAATTTACAAGAGCAGGTTACCACGACAACGGATACACCTCAAACCATGGACCCTCGGTGGCAGCATCCCTTCACCTGCGTCATCGCAGGACCGACGGGCTCCGGCAAAACGCACTTCGTCAGGAAGCTCCTTCAACACGCCGACAGCATGATCACTCCACCCATTGCCCGAGTCGTGTGGTGTTACGGAGAATGGCAGGAAGCGTATGCAGCAATGCCCCACATCACGTTCGTGGAAGGCCTACCCAACCTGGCCGATTTGGAACCCGACACCTTGGTGGTTGTGGATGATCTCATGGCGGAGACGGATGCACGGGTCACCCAACTCTTTACCAAAGGCAGCCATCATCGACGGCTCAGCATCATCTACATTGTGCAGAATCTGTTCAGTAAAAACAAAGAACATCGGAATATCAGCTTAAATGCCCACTACCTGGTGGTCTTCAAAAACCCGAGAGATACCACTCAACTGCTGCACCTGGCGAGACAGATGTATCCCGGCCGCACACCGTTTGCGTTGGAAGCCTTCAAAGATGCCACAACCCCTCAGCACGGGTATATGCTCTTCGACCTCAAGCAAGCCACCCCCGACCACCTTCGACTACGGACCGGCATCTTTCCCGGAGAGACCCACCACGTGTACATGCAAAAATAATGTAAACACATCCACAGTGGCGCCCCCAGCTGGGGTCTGTGTGTTTGATGATGGGGAATAATAAAAAGAATGAATACCACAGCAGGGTTGACTTTGTCTGTGAGGTGGATAAAAAGGGCAGAGTTGTGGGTTCTAGCATTAGTTGTACAGGATGTCTGCGCGAGTACGGAAGCACGCTCCCACGCTCCGTGTATTGAAGACGGCCCCACCCGAGTTAGTCCGAACCATTGTACGCGGTGCGGACCCTGACCTTGTACGCTGTCTGTGCGAGATCGGGTACAACCTGTTAAAAGGCAACGTACCACTGACTCCGGCTCAGAAGACCAAGTTGGCCAAGCATAAGACAGGTCTCCGAACCCTAGTCCACAAGCGGGTCCCTCAAACACAAAAGAAAAAGGTGTTACAGAAAGGCGGCTTTCTCGGGGCCATCTTAGCACCGTTGGCCGCTTCCGTGTTGGGTCCAGTATTGGGTGGACTCTTCGGCCGACAATGAACCACACGAAAAAATGGTCCTCGTCGAACCACGGTTCCTGCAAAACCTCCAATCACCCTACCCTGTCCCACCTACGGTGAAGACCATAAACAGCCTCGATGGAGAGATGCAACAGATCTTACAGAGACCGGGGTTAAGCGACAGTGAGAAAGTACAACGGTACAATGAGACGCTTCAACGGTACATGACGTTCATGGACCAATACAAAACCCTGTCTACCCCAGCAACAGCACCACCACCACCACCACCACCACCACCACCACGTGACAGACCGCTGACCTCAGCACCGCTCCAACAGCCGGGTGAGGTAGCCCCCACAGCCCCACAGTGGGTGGAAGACGAAGTGCTGAAGAGTGTACCTGCCTCGTTCAAGAAACAAGCTGGCCTGGTATTACAACGGATGAAACAGAATCCTAACATGACTTGGAATGATAAAGGCGAACTCCTGGTACAGAATCAGGTGGTCCCCGGCACCCACATGACGGATTTAGTGAATGATCTGATGCGTCAACGCAGATCGCACACCGATCCTCGAGGATGGGAGGTCTTCGCTCAAGGCTTGAAAGACATGCATGTACCACAGGAATTGGTGGGGAACCCCCACCGCTGGGCCTTTATGCAGCAAACCCAGCAATCGCCGAGTCGTGCACCACGACTCTCACCACAACCTTCTTGGGAAGCCGACTGGGAACCGGAGTCACCCCCCAAAACTCCACCACCATCACAACGGGCACCTTCTTTTCAGACCTTTAAAAAACCACCCTCGATCAGGACACCCCACATCTCCAGAGCCGTGACACGTAGCAAGTCAACGCGACGAACACGACGCCGGACACAACCGCCCAAGGCCTGGAAGACCTATTAAAACCAACAGCAGCAGCAGGACAGCTCAGTCGCCATGTTTTACCTGACCCTACCCAGTAACAGTTCGCTGGATGTGTTTCCTGACAACACCGTGGCCAAGTACGTCACCCAGTTACCGCAACCGTTACATTTACCTGGCCGGTGGGAATGTGCCCTCGTGGATATCCAATACCCTTACTCGTGGTACAACGTGCGAGCCAATGAAGTGTGGTACGAGGTCACCTACGAAGGCAAAAACACCCGGCTCACCCTGCCCGAAGGCCAATACGATACCCCCAAAGAGTTCATGGGTGGGCTGTCAAGACTGATGCATGATAAGGCGCTACGGGGGGTGACGGATAGTGCAACACGCCTGATAGCCTTGCGCTTCAAGAGAAACGTGTTCTTCGATGTCAACGTACACAACGACAAGGCACAGCTTACCGTCACCGATACCGTGAATGTGAAACTCAGTCCTACACTACAGCAAATGCTGGGTTTCGATCTACAGACGTTCGTTGGTCCCAACCAACACCATGGCGAGATGCCGATGGATATGAAGTCGGGTATGTACGGACTCTACGTCTACTCGGACGTGGTGGACAACCACATCGTGGGCGATATCAACACACCTCTGTTACGGGTGGTCCCCATTAAAAATACGTATGGCGATCAAGTCACCCACAGTTTCAACCATATCATGTACCTGCCCGTACGACATACCGACATCAACACGATCACGGTGGATATAAGAGATGACACGGGACGAGCGGTGGCATTCGAACGAGGAAAAGTGGTGCTGACACTTCATTTTCGACAAGCACGTGCTCCCCACTTTGCATAATGAAAGTACCTTACGAGTGCGATGCACGCAGCTATGCCGACTATTATGCCCAACAGGCCGGGGGTGGCTTTCCGGTCTTTAGCGGTGCACGCATGCAACGAGGACATGGACTGGGGAACATACTCGGCAGCATTGTGAAAACGTTCCTGCCCTTGGTGACGCGTGGGGTGAAAGCAATCGGCAAACAAGCGGTACGCAGTGGACTGCAAGTGGCCGGTGATGTCTTGGGGGGTACGGCACCCCGACAAGCCTTGAAACGACGGGCCAAAGAAGCGGGAGGCGTCTTGGTGGCCAAAGCACAACGCACCGTAGGGAATAAAAGAGCTGCCCCACCGAGATCACGCACCAGTCGACGACCGACCCAGCGACGACGCACATCCAAGAAGACCCGGGATATCTTTTCTTAAAACATGGCCTTAATCCACGCCGAGTCCTGCCCCTCCACCAACAGTGAATTTGATTTGTGGACCGTGCCGCCCACACAAACCAGTGTCGAACAAGGATTATGGGTGGAGCATCTCCCGCTCTCCAGCATCAACGAAACCGGGCCCATCGAGTTCACCATCAGTAATGCGGATACGGCCTATGTGGATTTAGCCCATACCTACTTGTATGTGAAAGCCAAGGTGGTCAATGGAGCTGGCACCAGAATCGCTGACCAAGCAACGGTGGGCCTGACGAATCTCTGGCTGCACTCGATGTTTCAGCAGGTGGATATTTTTCTCAGCGACAAACTCATCAGTGACTCCACCAACACGTACCCCTATCGAGCCTACATCGAGACACTGTTGTCGTATGGCCGAGAGGCTAAAAAATCTCAGCTGACAACCGCTTTATTCTACAAGGACACGCCCGAGCACATGGACACGGCGGACAATGGGGGATATAACAAACGGAAGGCTTTCACTGCGAACAGTGCCTCGGTGGATATGATGGGTCGACTGCATGCAGACATGTTCATGCAAGACCGGTACCTCTTGAACAAGATCCCCATCAAAATCCGACTGATACGGGCGCCTCCCACCTTCGCCTTGATGGCCACTAACGTAGAGGGGCATGTAGCGGACTATAAGATTGTCATCCAAGACGCAGTCCTGTATGTCCGAAAAGTGAAACCGAATCCAGCCGTTCAATTGGGACACATGAAAGCCTTGGAAACAAAACCAGCCCAGTACCCTATCCGACGTGTGCAAACCAAAGTGTTCTCTGTGCCTGCTGGAAATATGGGCGCCAACAAAGAAAACCTGTTCCTGGGGAACTACCCAAGCGATTGATCCTGGCCTGTGTGGAAAATACCAGTTTCAGCGGAGCCTACCCAGAGAATCCGTTTGACTTTAAACATTTCGGCATCAATTTTGTGGCCCTGCATGTGGATGGACAACAGGTGCCAGCCACGGCCTTAACCCCGAACTTTGGGCGGAGGAATTTCATTCGAGCCTATCAGAGCCTGCTTACAGCCACCGGTCAAATCAACCAGGACGAAGGGAATTTCATCAGTCGGGAGGACTACGGAACGGATACACGTTGTTCTGTTTCGATCTGACCCCCACCTTAGAGAACGACCATCAGCTGGCCCTGACCAAGCAAGGCAATTTACGGTTGGAAATCCACTTTGCACGAGCCCTGGCGACCACCGTCAATGTGATCTGCTACGCCGAGTTTGACAACATCATTCAAGTGGACAAGGCGCGCAACGTCCTGTGTGACTTCTCCACCTAACATGGATACAGACCAGATAACCACCGTGCTGGAGAATGACCCAGAGACACGTAGGGTCTTTCAAGGGGTGTTCGCCCGAGATGTGTTTCCATTAGACCGTATGTATCCGGCTGCTTACGTTCTCAACACGGACCCGATGGATCGACCCGGTGAACACTGGGTGGCCGTGTACTTGACAGAACAGCAGGGGGAATACTTTGACCCGTACGGTCTGCCACCCCTCCATCCCGATTTAACAGACTTCATGGATCAAGGCACAGAGACGTGGTGTTGGAACAGTCAAACGTTGCAAAGCCTGACCAGTGGCGTGTGCGGACAATATTGCTTGTTTTACCTGTACCATCGATGCCGGGAAGACCCTTATCTACTATCGTACAGATGTTTGACGAGTACCCCCAGGCCGAGGACCGCGATGTACTCGTCTATGACTGGGCCGCCCATCATTTCAATGTACAAGCCCCGTTCTGGGCTTAAGTTAATGACAAGCCCCTTGTTCTGGGCTTAAGTTAATGACAAGCCCCTTGTTCTGGGCTTAAGTTTACAAGCCCCTTGTTCTGGGCTTCAATGTACAAGCCCCTTGTTCTGGGCTTCAGTTAATTACAAGCCCCTTGTTCTGGGCTTGAGTTTTCACGTGGTTGTTCTCACGTTGTTGTTGTTCACTGAATAAAAAAAAATGAGATCTCACCAAAAAACCCTGTCTTGTGTGTTTTATTCCTAATGCATCAATGCCCAATGTGGAGATTCAGTCAAACTGAAATCAGTGGTGTAGGATGGGGTCAAAATGTAACCCATCAAGTTTAGAAGGCAAGAGCACTATAGTAAAAAATAGAGAGCCAATGAAATCAGCCTACAGACCAAGTACGTGTCTTTGGTCTAGGTTTGGAGCGGGCATTTCATTGAGGTACGTGTATACGGTGAGTGAAGAGACTCGTCCAACACGTATAGATTATGACTATAAGTTCTATGAGCATAATGCATGAAAGTGGCTTTGAACACCGTATTAGTCAATCAGTGGCCTAGAATGGAGCCAAAGGTAACCCATCCATGTCCAGAAAAACATTACCCGGGTGTACAAGAACCCAGATGTAGGCGCGGACGTCAGCGAAAGCACACCGTGAATACCCCAATTCCATTGGCTGATTGTTCGATCGCTGATTGGTTCTTTTTTCGACCGCTGATTGGCTCTTTTTCTCGACCGCTGATTGGTCCAAATGGAACTGCCCATCTTTCCCAGGTTCATCTAGAATCCCCCTTTTTTGTGCTCAAGCTCTGACTATAGCGATGCCGCAACATTGTCTCATTGGACATTGGACCGTCTGACCTGGAGGTGACCCTTTGACCTTTTGACCCGCGTCCGCGCGCGCGCACTGCCGGGGATGACGCGGGATGACGCGCGCGCGCGCGCTGCGGGGCGCTGGGGCGGGGCGGGAAAACACCCCGGCGGTTGAACATTGGAACTCTTGTGGGTTTGGAGGATGAACATACGGACGTCTAAGGGAAAAAATTGGAACTCTTCTATGTTTGAAGGTAGTGTTTAGTGAAAACCCGGAAGTGACGTCACAACCCAGGTCACCTGCGTATATACTCCTGTAAAATAGAGCCGATTTTATTTCTTTGGAAGGGGCAAGGTCAATAGGACTTGCGCTTTTTATACTACTAAACTGTGAAGTAGATTACATCTTACATAGGCCTTAAGGCCGTGATATGCATATGAAGCATTCTGGGGCATGGTCAGTACTTTCCAATTTTCCCTTCGTCTACTACTCGCCGATTTATATTTTCAATGAATACAAGGTTGTCTTGAGAAATATATCTCAAAATATGTGTACTTCCTATTTCCCGCAGGAATTTATGGAATATCAATTCTTTCCGCAATAAACTTACAATTTACTGGCAATGGTAACGAAATTCTCCGTGTCAATTTGAGGTGGATATGAAAACGCACTGACTCACACGTGCACTGGCAACAATTCGCTACAGTGTAATGAAATGTGTTCATTTTTTAGGCGCCCATTTTCTACAACCTTTATTAATATGCACACACATATGTTTTTCTTATAGTTCATTGGCTGAACCGCGAGGCCGGGGGAAAAATATCAAACTAATTTCGTCTCGCGAGCAGCGTGTGCGGTGAACGCAAGCCAAACAGCTCAGCAATTTTACCGGACAGGCCAATGAATGGCATGTTATTTTGACTCGATTCATACGCTCGACTCTTCAAAATGGACTTGAAGAAGACGTTATGCGGGAACTGAAATCAATTTCTTGAAACTTTTGCTCACCGTGTGCGCTGAAACAACAACAGAGCTGACAGGCAATTGAGGCCGTTAGCTCAGCTGATATCTCTCGTGTGCGCCGGATTTTATACCGAAGGAAATATCTGTGAATTTCGATTAGCATACGAATGCATGGTGATGAAGGCTTCATGGTGTGTTATACCCACCTAGAAAAAAACAGCCACAGATATGCATCAAACACCCGGGAGTATGGGATATAGGTATACATCTGGACTAAACTCTTTTATCAGGTAAGCTAGTACTATACTTGCGTTGAATCCCATGCAGACAACCTATTCAAATTTCAATGCATTGGCAACATAGCGTCGCACGAAATATACGCACCCCTGTTGACCAGGATTTTTTATACTCCCACAACAACAGACAATTTGAAGACAATTTTCTAGCGGGGTGTTTTCTTGAACATAATTGCTGTAATATACTCTTCTTTTTGTGGACGCTAAATATAGGGGAGAAAATGGCAACATTGTGACCAAACCATAACAGTTGACAGCTGTAAAAATAGATACCGTGGCATAAATTAGTTGTGTGTCCCAACTAATCTATTGAGAACGTTTTGTTTGATTTTTTGAGAAATATATATTGTTGTGTTCTGAAACTTATGTCACTGGTAAAATGCAATTATTATAGTATTCATTCAAAATATTAGCAAACAACATTCTGTAGAACTATCTGTTTGAAACATTTTCTGTTTTGGGTGTCATTCTCTGGGTTAAATATTGGCGTCAGCCATTGTTGATTTGGACCAGTTCAATACTCGTAGGTTTGATAGGCATTCTTTTCCATTCATGGAATTTTTACAGTTCCACAGTGTCACAAAACAACAATAATGCCATGATGTCACAATAAGACGTTACAAAGACAATTTATCAATACTGACCACAGTAGCAACGTCATAGCGTTGACCCTGACGTCACAATAGAAAATGACAACCTCCCACTCCTATGCACATATGGGAACAGTCCCCCTCAGCCTTGGCGACGTCAAAATTTAACCCAGAGAATGACACCCAAAACAGAAAATGTTTCAAACAGATAGTTCTACTGAGTGCTGTTCGGTAATATTTTAACTGAATACTATAATATTTGCATTGTACTAGTGACGTAAGTTTCAGAACACAACAATATATATTTTTCCAAAAATCGGACAAAACGTTCTCAATAGATTAGTTGGGACACACAATAGAGAGAGCATTTCAGTACACCTCAAAAAAATGAAACCTGGACGGGTATCCTTCATCTCGAGGGGACGCAAGTTCGATTCTTGCTTTCATTATGTGAGTATGTGTTGGACATGTGATCTTTAAATTTTATTATCATCAATACACCTAAACGGTATAGTTCAACCCCACCCCAGCCCATTAGATGTCCCTTCACCTCACCTTCAATTTGATACCTCACTCGACCCCATTGGTCCATTAGGGGCTCTCCTAGCTCCAAAAAGGCTATTTTCATACCCTTTTGGCCGCCGCGCATGCGCAGAATCACCCTAATTCAACCCACACCCAGTCCGTCAGATGCCCCTTCAACTCACCTTCAATTTGATACCTCACTCCACCCCATTGGTCCATTAGGGGCTCTCCTAGCTCCAAAAAGGCTATTTTCACACCCTTCGGCCGTCGCGCATGCGCAGAATCACCCTAATTCAACGCCACACCCAGCCCATTAGATGCTCCTTCACCTGACCTTCAATTTGATACCTCACTCGACCCCATTGGTCCATTTTAAAAAAAAAAAATTTTGGCTATCCCCTAGCTCCATTAAGGCTATTTTCACACCCTTCGGCCACCGCGCATGCGCAGAAGGCCGATAGTTCAATCCCACACCCAGCCCATTACATTCCCCTTCACCTAAGCTTCAATTTGATACCTCACTCGACCTCATCGGTCCATTTTTAAAGAAAAAATTGGGGCTATTCCATCCACCTTGCTTACTCCCTTGTCCCCCCTCTCCCCCCATTTCCCCTTTTTTCAAACCCTTTTTTAATTGCTAAAAAAACATAGAAAATGAAAAAGATTTTTTTTGGTTCCATGAATCTTTTTTCCCTTTTTTATTAAATGTTAAAAAAAAATTTTTTTGGCTATTCCATTTCCCTCCCCCCCTCCCCTTGTCCCCACTTCAATAATTTCAAAAAATGTACCAAAAATTTTTTTCTTTGGGAAAAGGATGATGGAAGTTAGTGTTAATTTTTGTGCTTTGTTGATAGAAGTTTCTACTTCCGGAAAGATGGGTTTTCTGATGGGTTAGTCCAAAAAAAAGGGAGCAACAACAACAACAACAACACAGATTACAGATCAATCCTTTTATTATGCGTGAACAACATAGAAATGCATGTACTGACCTGTCTGTGGGAGGTTTCCCACAATGGCGTTCACCTTCGCGTCTTTTCGTGTACGTCCGTGTCTTTTCGTTAAAGTCCGTGTATCTTCGGTAAAGTCCGTAGGCATTGGGCAAGGAAGCTTTTTCCCGAGACCGAATCACCGCCAGACATGACTGCATCACCGCGGATGAATACATTCTTGCACTCACTCACACCACAGGTCGAGTGAGGTATCAAATTGAAGCATAGGTGAAGGAGCATTTAATGGACTGGGTGTGGGGTTGACATATCGATAAAAAATGGATATGACCTTGAACTGATCACGTGACCTCCCCGTGAGGGAAAACCCCCAGAACCAAGTCAGTACATGCATTCCACACAGGCAGAATGCAGGCAGGCAGACAGGAAGGCAGGCAGGCACTCACACTCACACACGACACAAAAACTGGCCGCCATCTTGTACCCACACCACACACGACACAAAAACTGGCCGCCATCTTGTACCCACACTCACACACGACACAAAAACTGGCCGCCATCTTGGTCCCCCACCACACGACACAAAAACTGGCCGCCATCTTGTACCCACACTCACACACGACACAAAAACTGGCCGCCATCTTGTACCCACACCACACGACACAAAAACGGGCCGCCATCTTGTACCCACACCTCCCACGACACAAAAACTGGCCGCCATCTTGTACCCACACCACACGACACAAAAACGGGCCGCCATCTTGTACCCACACCTCCCACGACACAAAAACTGGCCGCCATCTTGTACCCACACCACACGACACAAAAACTGGCCGCCATCTTGTACCCACACCACACACGACACAAAAACTGGCCGCCGTCTTGGTCCCACCTCCCACCACACACAGACCACGCCTCCCACTCCTCACCAGCCAATCACAATCACGCTTACATACCACTAATTGTGACGTCAGAGTTACATCCGGGTGAAAACATTGCCAGATCACTCTTTGTATACTACTAACATGAACCCGTATAGAATCATACTCAGGATGGAAAACCCCTAGCTACATATACAGTACCCACAATAGAAAATGAATTATCCTAACATACATGTACATGTAGGAATATTAAAGAAGTTGGTGTGTGGTTGAGTGTAAATAAAATAAAAAATAGTTCGCGCTTTCACAAGGGTCGCTATCACTTCTGCTTCGACCACTTTCAATCTCCATATGGAAGCCGACTATTTTGATAATAGAGCCCCCTCTCAGAAAAGTGATGTTTTTGTCATATTTCTTCAAAATTTTCGCTTTTCCGCGATGAAAAGTGGGCAAAAACTATTTTATTTCACATCACATTAATATTTACTAATTTATCATGCAGTTTTTGCGGAGGAATTGCATAAATAAAAAAATCGGAAAATCCGAACGAAAAATCGACCAAAAAATGCCGTCTTTGAAAATGACGTCATTGTTACGTCATCAACGCAGCCATCTTGGATTTTTTACATTTTCTGGTAGAGCTTGACCCAAGGGTATAGTGTGGTAAGCTTCAGCTCCCTAGCTCAAAGGGTGAGAAAAATAATTAGGAGGGTTATTTCGTCCCCCCCCCCTCCTCCCCAGGCCAGGATACGTCCCAAGAAGCCCAGGCCAGATAGGGTTAAACGGAGCATGTCTAATTCGGTGAATAGCTGGAGATCAGGTTGCAATAATATTGGTATGATTTCGATCCCGATAGGTCTTTTGTCGTGACTACAAATTGTTACAGCTGTTCTTATGAGTTCGCTACATGCCATTCCAATCTTAATAAATTAATATCCTATCAATGCTCCCCAATTGTACACGTCGCTATATAGGCCTTCAAGCGATATATCCAAATGGGGGAGCAGATGGGATTTAATTTTAATTAGATTGATACCATTCAAGCTATATGTTAAAATGAATACCGTTAGCTCATGAAAGCAGCGCAAGCCAGGAAAGGAAACTCTATCGCAGTGGACATGTTGCTTTAACATTTCACGAAATTCATTTAATTATTACTTTTCCATCTCCAGTATGATTGCGATACTGATTATCACGGGCTCTGTGTATCGCCCATTCTGCTTGCTTGTGTAATATTGTAATACACCATGGGTTTGACAAGACATATCGAAAATATTATCCAGTACGTAAAATACATCTGATATATTAGCATACTGGTCCAAAACAGATTTAATGACCGATCACAAAAAGGGGTTACCTGTTTCATAGTATAGTAATTTGCATCATACCTGTTTAGCCGCTTTTGTGTGACGACCGCTGGACATAATACAGTTTAATACAGTATCAAAGCACGGCTTGCGCGAAACAAGTCATATTAAGATGTGCCTGAGCCTGCTGTATTCCCCGGTATACATGTCTGAGTACATCAGGCGAAAACGGCTTTCCCCGTTTGGTTTGACTGTACATTGCGCTAAGCTGACCTGGATGTCGATAGACGATCTAGATGTCGATGGCCGATCTTAGGGTATCGACAGCTGACAGCCTGAATATTGTTTTTGACAGCGGAATCCCCAACTTCAAGGCCAAATGCGTTCTTGCTTCAGTGAGACGGATGTTCATTTCTTCCGAGGAATAAAGTCACAGGTGCTGTTTCCGCAGAAAGAAAATAAAACGAACAGCATATATTTAGCACGTTATTCATACATTTCGTCAGAACAGGTGTTGGAACCTCAAATGTCTAACCTAAGAAGATCATTAAAATCACCTTTCAAATGTTATTCCTTTTCACACACCTATACGCCCCGATGTGCTGAATGTCATGTTATATTTGGGCTGATAATCACGTTTAATTCAGATCAATAACCATTTGGGCCATTTCAATTGGCAAACGATCTCCCTATGGGTGGTTTTGATGCAAGGCCAGCAGTTCCTTCTCTCCACACCAGCGTAAAAATATAGGGGTCCCCTCCCATATATGATTTTTATTTCAAAATATTAATACCCCCAAATACTTATCTGTATATATATCTTACCCTCGCTCCTACGCCTCAAACCTTCCTCCGCACTTCTTCAAATTTCATAAAAGCTTCCTCCCCAAATATAGTGACAATTTCAGACAGACCAAACATCGCAGTATATATATCGCGAGCTAATTGAGATTTGACAGCCTCTGTGCGAAACTAACATGCGGAAGTAGGATTCTGGAAAACTTTTTCGTAGTTAATCTAAAAGCTGTGGGGAGACGGATCACACCCCACCTTATATGCCAGTACCATTTAGAAATGAACAGCTAATATAAAGCGACATTTTTCAAAAGGTGTTGGGAGACTCGGTTCATTCTCCAGTGCAGGCTAGACATTTTGTAAGCTGTCGAATATGCTTTCACACAACAGTCGACCTTACATACCATCGTCTCAAGCCATGGTTTCTCTGACTATGCGGGTCTGCAATAACGAAATCAATCGAGTTATTGTTAACAGTTCATAATCAGATTCGTGACCTCATGACCTCGCCGAATAAGCCCATAATTGAGCGAATCACGATCCTGGCAATGTGTTTTCTTACCTGTGAAATCGCATGTCGGTATCCGTGTTTCTTTCGACATAAGATGTAGTTCCCTCACACACATCATGGGATTTCTCGACTCTCTGTACTACAATCCCTCATCAGGTCCTTACTTACCGTCTTAGTTCACTAATAATATCGGTGTTCTAGAAAATGATCGCCGATATATTAATGTAGAAGATATAAAACATTATTTAGCTCTACTACATACAAGGGACATCAATCATGGGATGTTTCTTTGTTTATAGAATTGCTTGAATTTCTCATTATTAATAGCACATTCGAGACCTCCACTACCCGGCTCAAAGTTGATTGAATTTGCTTTATCGTAAACAAATGGTTTTACGTGTTATGGGTTTAAGGATATTATTGACGGGCCCCAAATTCTTGTGCCATATTGGGAAAGATTAATTTGAACAAGTGCGCTGCTTGGTGGGAATATATCATCGACCATTTTTACCTTGCTCAAAGTTGCTGTTAATATGCAAAGCCGGCGGTAAATTATCTACGTTAAAACAAATATTTTGTAAAGATAAATAATCACAAAAAATTTGGACGGTCCCACAATTCTTGAGCCACCCTGGAAAAAAAAGATTATTTTATGTTCTCATAAACGTATTAGAGATCACCACTATCCGGCTCAAACTTACTTATGAAATTCATAGTAGGTTTAACTTGTCTTGTTGTAAATAAATGCTTTTAGCGGCTTGCAGATTCATGGATGGTCCCCTAAGTCTTGTGTCACACAGAGAAAGACAGATTTGAACCAGCGTGATAGTGGGAATATATCCGCGACCATATTTAAGTTTTAATATGCAATTAAAATAAAATAAAAAATAGTTCGCGCTTTCACAAGGGTCGCTATCACTTCTGCTTCGACCACTTTCAATCTCCATATGGAAGCCGACTATTTTGATAATAGAGCCCCCTCTCAGAAAAGTGATGTTTTTGTCATATTTCTTCAAAATTTTCGCTTTTCCGCGATGAAAAGTGGGCAAAAACTATTTTATTTCACATCACATTAATATTTACTAATTTATCATGCAGTTTTTGGGGAGGAATTGCATAAATAAAAAAATCGGAAAATCCGAACGAAAAATCGACCAAAAAATGCCGTTTTTGAAAATGACGTCATTGTTACGTCATCAACGCAGCCATCTTGGATTTTTTACATTTTCTGGTAGAGCTTGACCCAAGGGTATAGTGTGGTAAGCTTCAGCTCCCTAGCTCAAAGGGTGAGAAAAATAATTAGGAGGGTTATTTCGTCCACCCCCCCTCCTCCCCAGGCCAGGATACGTCCCAAAAAGCCCAGGCCAGATAGGGTTAAACGGAGCATGTCTAATTCGGTGAATAGCTGGAGATCAGGTTGCAATAATATTGGTATGATTTCGATCCCGATAGGTCTTTTGTCGTGACTACAAATTGTTACAGCTGTTCTTATGAGTTCGCTACATGCCATTCCAATCTTAATAAATTAAAAATTGTACACGTCGCTATATAGGCCTTCAAGCGATATATCCAAATGGGGGAGCAGATGGGATTTAATTTTAATTAGATTGATACCATTCAAGCTATATGTTAAAATGAATACCGTTAGCTCATGAAAGCAGCACAAGCCAGGAAAGGAAACTCTATCGCAGTGGACATGTTGCTTTAACATTTCACGAAATTCATTTAATTATTACTTTTCCATCTCCAGTATGATTGCGATACTGATTATCACGGGCTCTGTGTATCGCCCATTCTGCTTGCTTGTGTAATATTGTAATACACCATGGGTTTGACAAGACATATCGAAAATATTATCCAGTACGTAAAATACATCTGATATATTAGCATACTGGTCCAAAACAGATTTAATGACCGATCACAAAAAGGGGTTACCTGTTTCATAGTATAGTAATTTGCATCATACCTGTTTAGCCGCTTTTGTGTGACGACCGCTGGACATAATACAGTTTAATACAGTATCAAAGCACGGCTTGCGCGAAACAAGTCATATTAAGATGTGCCTGAGCCTGCTGTATTCCCCGGTATACATGTCTGAGTACATCAGGCGAAAACGGCTTTCCCCGTTTGGTTTGACTGTACATTGCGCTAAGCTGACCTGGATGTCGATAGACGATCTAGATGTCGATGGCCGATCTTAGGGTATCGACAGCTGACAGCCTGAATATTGTTTTTGACAGCGGAATCCCCAACTTCAAGGCCAAATGCGTTCTTGCTTCAGTGAGACGGATGTTCATTTCTTCCGAGGAATAAAGTCACAGGTGCTGT
Source organism: Hanleya hanleyi (assembly GCA_036873755.1). Classification (NCBI taxonomy): domain Eukaryota; kingdom Metazoa; phylum Mollusca; class Polyplacophora; order Lepidopleurida; family Hanleyidae; genus Hanleya; species Hanleya hanleyi. Next base: position 20,352 of record JAVTVY010006610.1, on the reverse strand, counting down.
TTCCGCAGAAAGAAAATAAAACGAACAGCATATATTTAGCACGTTATTCATACATTTCGTCAGAACAGGTGTTGGAACCTCAAATGTCTAACCTAAGAAGATCATTAAAATCACCTTTCAAATGTTATTCCTTTTCACACACCTATACGCCCCGATGTGCTGAATGTCATGTTATATTTGGGCTGATAATCACGTTTAATTCAGATCAATAACCATTTGGGCCATTTCAATTGGCAAACGATCTCCCTATGGGTGGTTTTGATGCAAGGCCAGCAGTTCCTTCTCTCCACACCAGCGTAAAAATATAGGGGCCCCCTCCCATATATGATTTTTATTTCAAAATATTAATACCCCCAAATACTTATCTGTATATATATCTTACCCTCGCTCCTACGCCTCAAACCTTCCTCCGCACTTCTTCAAATTTCATAAACGCTTCCTCCCCAAATATAGTGACAATTTCAGACAGACCAAACATCGCAGTATATATATCGCGAGCTAATTGAGATTTGACAGCCTCTGTGCGAAACTAACATGCGGAAGTAGGATTCTGGAAAACTTTTTCGTAGTTAATCTAAAAGCTGTGGGGAGACGGATCACACCCCACCTTACATGCCAGTACCATTTAGAAATGAACAGCTAATATAAAGCGACATTTTTCAAAAGGTGTTGGGAGACTCGGTTCATTCTCCAGTGCAGGCTAGACATTTTGTAAGCTGTCGAATATGCTTTCACACAACAGTCGACCTTACATACCATCGTCTCAAGCCATGGTTTCTCTGACTATGCGGGTCTGCAATAACGAAATCAATCGAGTTATTGTTAACAGTTCATAATCAGATTCGTGACCTCATGACCTCGCCGAATAAGCCCATAATTGAGCGAATCACGATCCTGGCAATGTGTTTTCTTACCTGTGAAATCGCATGTCGGTATCCGTGTTTCTTTCGACATAAGATGTAGTTCCCTCACACACATCATGGGATTTCTCGACTCTCTGTACTACAATCCCTCATCAGGTCCTTACTTACCGTCTTAGTTCACTAATAATATCGGTGTTCTAGAAAATGATCGCCGATATATTAATGTAGAAGATATAAAACATTATTTAGCTCTACTACAGCTCTACTACATACAAGGGACATCAATCATGGGATGTTTCTTTGTTTATAGAATTGCTTGAATTTCTCATTATTAATAGCACATTCGAGACCTCCACTACCCGGCTCAAAGTTGATTGAATTTGCTTTATCGTAAACAAATGGTTTTACGTGTTATGGGTTTAAGGATATTATTGACGGGCCCCAAATTCTTGTGCCATATTGGGAAAGATTAATTTGAACAAGTGCGCTGCTTGGTGGGAATATATCATCGACCATTTTTACCTTGCTCAAAGTTGCTGTTAATATGCAAAGCCGGCGGTAAATTATCTACGTTAAAACAAATATTTTGTAAAGATAAATAATCACAAAAATTTTGGACGGTCCCACAATTCTTGAGCCACCCTGGAAAAAAAAGATTATTTTATGTTCTCATAAACGTATTAGAGATCACCACTATCCGGCTCAAACTTACTTATGAAATTCATAGTAGGTTTAACTTGTCTTGTTGTAAATAAATGCTTTTAGCGGCTTGCAGATTCATGGATGGTCCCCTAAGTCTTTTGTCACACAGAGAAAGACAGATTTGAACCAGCGTGATAGTGGGAATATATCCGCGACCATATTTAAGTTTTAATATGCAATGCTTTGAAGTTAGTTTGTTAAGGACAGTATGCATGGTCCCCGAAACACAGAAGAAGGGTTATTTTGAACCAGTGTTCTACTAGGAACATCGACCACTTCTCTCTAGCTTAAAGTTAAATTTAATATGAAAGCCATCCTGGGAAAAGATTATTTTGATCAATTATGTTCCCATAAAAACGTTGAAGACATCCACTACCCGGCTCACATTTAATCGTAATATGCAAAGTCGGTTGAAATTTACAAAAATGTCCTTACGGGTTACGGATTTATGATATTATGGATATTTCCCTAGGTCTTGAGCCACTGTGGTAAAGTAAATCATAATATTCGAAGTCTATTGAACTTGCCTTATGTATTACGGATTTTTGGATATTCTGGAAGATCCACAAGTCTTGTGCCACTCTGGAGGAAGATTGATTTGATCCAGTGTGCTACTGAAGACCTATCATCGGTCATATTATCAATATCACAGAGTATGGTTGTCATTTTGGCGAGTTCTGTTTGTTATAAACTTTGCAAAAAAAAAGAAATATATGCTGAGGTTTGAATCATACTTTCATAGCATTCCAAAACGTTCTCAAAGCATTGGTAGCATTATCGAAATCCTAGCAAATCAAGCGTATACACCTTGGATGGAAACAATGCAACATCCAGGGAACATCATGCAGGACCACAGTATAAGATAGTCCTACCCTCTAATGCATGCATGTCAGTGCAGCAGGTGGGAATTTGTTAAATTTCTGTCCTTAATTCACATATATCAATTACTATGTCAACATATTGGAACTTCAATTAAATTTTAATATCTCACAGACATCCCCAGAGGCGAGCAACATATTTTAACTTTAATGCAGTACAAACATCGATTTTTATAGCAACATAGCTACAAATTTAATTAAATTGTAATCTCGCACACATCTCTCCATTCTCTTTATCGCTATATCTGAAATTTGCTGAACGCGACGTTAAACCATAATTCTCTCTCTCTCTCTCTCTCTCTCTCTCTCTCCCACATGATATATACAACTGAGGCCCCCGGAAAGACATTAATCTGAACCAGTATGCTACTGGGAATACTGGGAAACCGGCGTATCATTCACTAAATTAACAAATATGTTCTAAAGCGTCCTTTACGGACATAATTTGTGTACCGTCCCCAGCCCAAAGTTAATCGCAATATGCAAAGTCGACTGTATGGTAGAAAAAAATACTAAGGTTTTCAGATTGATGGACATAATGGCGGTCGATAATGTCGGATTTATGGACATTATGAACGATCCAATTGGCACGGTGGGAAACATCATTTAAATAAATGTCTCCAAAATATTCTTGCTATTTTAACCTTACCTGGACTACCAAACTTTTTGCGCTAGCTCCGGAACGACAAAAAATAGAGAGCCGATACTCCTTGACTTTATAGTTTATCATATTGGGGTGATCTTAAGCCTATTTGCATAACCCCCGAGCAGAGGATCATGGGTAAATTCAAGATGGCGGTCACGTGGGGTACCAGAAAAGTGATGTTTTTGTCATATTTCTTCAAAATTTTCCGCAATGAAAAGTGGGCAAAAACTATTTATTTCACATCACATTAATTTTTACTAATTTATCATGCAGTTTTTGCGGAGAAATTGCATAAATAAAAAATTCGGAAAATCCGACCGAAAAATCGTTCAAAAAATGCCGTTTTTGAAAATGACGTCACTGTGACGTCATCAAAGCGGTCATCGTGGATTTTTTGACATTTTCGGGTAGATCTTGACCCAAGGGTATATTATGTGGTAAGTTTCAGCGCCCTAGCTCAAGGGGTAAGAAAAATAATTAAGGGGGCCATTTCGCCCCTCTTCCCCCACCAGGCCAGGATACGTCCCAAAAAGCCCAGGCCAGGGGTAAAGTGACCATTGAGGATAAGGGTTCACAGTCTATTATCACAGACTACGTATTTGCAGTTGACCATGTTGCCAAGCTTAGCAATAAAGAGGAGGGGAGTCCTGATAACACTAATTTTGTCAGCAGACTGATCTATAGGTTAAGCCATTGTGATGTCTGGGGTAATTATTACCAGGTAATCGCAACATATGCAATCGCATAGGTGGTGGAAAATGATGCCGGCGTACTGATAAGAAGCTAAATGACCCCACAGGACAATATTTTGAATCCATATATCTAAAGACCGCAAAAACACTATCAGTGCCATGTTTATTATCCTTCTGGCAATGCGGAACATATCACTGACCAAATATTGGATCTCTAGGACTCAGTGTTGTACTTCAACTTAAGAGTATAAAGTTGATGTATATATGAGTATTCTTGTGCAAAATAATTTGTATGTTAATCAGCCTTGTCGTATTTCAGAAATATCCAGTTCTGCACACCCAGAAAAAGGGTAATAACTATCACCCCGAAAAGGTGATAAATTCGAGCCATCACCCTTTTCTAGGATCACCAGTAGTATATAAAGAGCAAATTCGATCGGTTTTTCGGGCAGATAACTCCGTTTGAACAATTTTTCCGCCACCAGACTTGTGACCAAAAAATACCTCCGAATACAGGAGAGTTCCAATTTTTGCAGGTCAAAAATAGTTCTTTGACCTTTGTATTCCTCCGCGGTGATGCGGTCTGGTGGTGATGCGGTCTGCCTCCGCGGCCAGAAAGTAGTCCCACGGAAAAGCATCAATGGTATTCCACAGGGTCCCCCACAATATCCCCATCTATTTGCCCATGTTAAATGGGTTAACACCATACAATGAAAGGGTCCTACTGGGAATTGAACCCGGGTCGCTTTATCAAGAGGCAGACACGTTATCCATTAGGCTACGAGTCATATGATACAAACCAAGGTTGAAAATAGCATATATATGTCTACTATATGGCCCATACTGGCCCACTGGCCTATACGGGGAATACCTAAATAGACGTTTTGTCACCTAGGTGGGTCCCTAGTGGACCGATTGGGTCGAGTGAGGTATCAAAGTGAAGCATTCGTGAAGGGGCATCTCATGGGCTGGGTGTGGGGTTGAAATATCGGCATTCTGCGCATGCGCGGTGGCCAAAGGGTATGAAAATAGACGTTTTGGAGCTAGGGGAGTCCCTAATGGTCCGATGGGGTCATATGAGGTATCAAAGTGAAGCATTCGTGAAGGGGCATCTGATGGACTGGGCGTGGGGTTGAAATATCGACATTCTGCGCATGCGCGGTGGCCCAAGGGTATGGAAATAGACGTTTTGGAGCTAGGGGAGCCACTAATGGTCCAATGGGGTCGAGTGAGGTATCAAAGTGAAGCATTCGTGAAGGGGCATCTGATGGGCTGGGTGTGGGTTTGAAATATCGGCATTCTGCGCATGCGCGGTGGCCAAAGGGTATGAAAATAGACGTTTTGGAGCTAAGGGAGCCACTAATGGTCCAATGGGGTCGAGTGAGGTATCAAAGTGAAGCATTCGTGAAGGGGCATCTGATGGGCTGGGTGTGGAGTTGAAATATCGGCATTCTGCGCATGCGCGGTGGCCGAAGGGTATGAAAATAGCCGTTTTGGAGCTAGGGGAGCCACTAATGGTCCAATGGGGTCATATGAGGTATCAATGTGAAGCCTTTGTGAGGGGGCATATGACTGCACTAGTGGCTCGAGCGTTGTCACCATTCTACGCATGCGCAGACAGGGAATTGTGGGAAAAGGGTATGGAAATAGACGTTTTGGGATCTAGGGGAGCCCCTAATGGGCCGATGGAGTTGTATGAGGTATCCATGTGAAGCCTATGTGAAGGGGCATCCAGTCATGGGTGGGTGCATGTAAATTTTTTCCTGAAAAAAAAAACGGAACACAGACTTTATCGAAAAATCCTGGAGGGGGGTATATAGGTCGCCGGGCTTAACGGGGCTTGCCTATCAATAGAGTTATCTCCCCCTAGTTCCAGGGTGGGTGTATGTAAATTTTTTCCTAAAAAAATACGGAACACGGACTTTATCCTAAATTACGGGAAAATGCCTATATGGGGTATGGGGGGTATAGGACCATCCTGGGAAACCTACTTCTCGACATTTGCGGTATAGGTTATGGGGTCTCGTTTTCTTAGTCTCGTCAAGACAAACATGATAGGAAGTGTCGCGGAGCGAATCGTTGACATTTTTGGAAAAAGTTCAGGGAGACCCATATAGTCCCATACTAGGGGTATAGGACCAATGTTTGCCCCACTGGGAAACCTACTTCTAGACATTTGCGGTAGGGTTGTTTGGATTTGTTTTCTTAGTCTCGTCAAGACAAACATGATAGGAAGTGTCCCGGCACGAAACGGTGAAATTTTTGAAAAAAGTTCGAGGTCTGTCTTTAGCCCATGTAGACCCATATAGTCCCATACTGGGGGTATAGGACCAATGTTTGTCCCACTGGAAACCTACTTCTGTACATTTGCGGTATGGTTATTTGGATTTGTTTTCTTAGTCTCGTCAAGACAAACATGATAGGAAGTGTCCCGGCACGAAACGGTAACATTTTTGGAAAAAGTTCACCGAGGCATGGGTGGCTATGGGAGTATAGGCCCATACGGGGTGGACGTGTTGGAGTCTAGGTGAGTCCCTGGTGGTCCAATGGTGTCGTATGAGGTCTTATTTTGAAGCTCTCATGCAGGAGCACTTGACTACACTAATGGTTCGTACGTTGTCAATACTCTGCGCATACGCAGTCTAGCCGTAGTGTAGAAAGCAGGCATTTTGAGGGGGTATGTGGGTGTGTTTGGGGTAGAGATGGACCGCTATGGGTCCGAATGGGTCGTGGAAGGTGTCAAAGTGAAGCTTGTGTGGGTTAGAGTCAGAATGGTGTGTTTTTAAGTGCAAGTCGCGTTAATCTGCGCATGCGCAGTTGGTTGTAATAAGTAAAGTGGCCATTTTGGGGCAGTACATGAAGGTATTTGGGGTCGAGATGGGCTATTCACGGCTCGAATGCGTCCTGGAAGGTGTCATCTTGTAGCTCTCGGGGTGTAGACCCCGATTTGAGGGCTGCCAACGTCACCTGTGACGTCATCGGTGACGTCATCAGTACGAGTAGTAAGTAAAGTGGGCATTTTAGGGCAGTACAAGAAGGTATTTGGGGTAGAGATGGACCATCCTTGGTCCCAATGCGTCCTGGTAGGTGTCATTTTATAGCTCTCGGGGCGTAGACCCCGATTTGGGGGCTGTTCACAGCATCTGTGACGTCATTGGTGACGTCATCAGTAGGAGTAGTAGCGAAAGTGAGCATTTTGGGGCAGTGAAGGATGGTATTTGGTGTAGAGATGGACCATCCTTGGTCCGAATGCGTCATGGGAGGTGTCATGTTGTAGCTCTCGGGGTATAGACCCCGATTTGAGGGATACCCACAGCATGTGTGACGTCATTGGTGACGTCATCAGTACGAGTAGTAGCGAAAGTGGGCATTTTTTAGCAGTGAAGGATGTTACTTGGTGTATAGATGGACCATCCGCGGTGCGAATGCGTCGTGTGAGGTGTCATCTTGTAGCAACGCCCCCCAACGCCATTCTTAATGCTTCAACGCCCTGGTGAAATAGCTCAGAAGCTCTGATATTCCATGGAATTGTCACTAATTCTTCGAAATGCAGTGACGCCCGTCGACGCCCGTCGTTACACCTTAACACTCTAACATAACGCCATGATATAGACCGGAGAGAGAACAACAACAACAAGAAGTTTTTTTTCATATAGTTTATTCTCCCCAATGTTACATCATACCCACGCTGGGGGGGCCGCGTTGGGTATATGCATACATACACACGCATACACACACAAACGCATACACACACACACATACACACACGCGTACACACCCGCACGCGCAAGCACACACACGCAAGCACACACACACACACACACACACACACACACTCAGACGTATACACACAGACGCATAGACACATACACACACACATACACAATATGACATTCGTGAACATCCTAGGGTACAGGGTGCACCACAGGAGCGTGCACCTGTTTGACGTCCGCGCCTACATCCGGGTTCTTGTCGCTGACGTCCGCGCCTACATCCGGGTTCTTGTCGCTGACGTCCAAGTTGAATTGATTGTGCTAAAAATAGATCAACAGCTAGCTTGCTATAAAAAGGAAACGGCCTGGCAGTTTCATCAGACACTCTGTCAACCACCAAGATGTTCACTTGTACTACGTGCTCGAAATCATTCACTCGCCGGCACGACTTGCGCCGCCATGAATCTACCAAGCACGATGGAACCGCCCGGTATAGCTGTACGATATGTAGGCCTACACTGTCGTTTCAGCGCGCAGATCATTTACAGCTCCATGAACGTTCAATTCATGGGCCACCCAAGCGTCCATGCGAAGAATGTGGTCAACTCTTCAAACGACCCAGTCAGTTAAAACGGCATGAGCGTTTGATTGATGGTCCGTCACCACGGCATGAGGGACAACTTTCCACTAAAGAGGCACCCAGGAGGGACAGATCCACTGAAGATGAACCCGGGGAGGAGAATGCCACTGGTGATGCGATCACGGAGAGCCTGCCTATACCCACAGCTCAGAAGAGCCTAGATATCCAGCCGGTCCCTAGCATCACTGTTTCCAGTCATACGCCTGACAACAACGAACATTTTCTGGAAGATGTGGTGGATGTTCCCAGCGATCTCTTACCCGAAGATCATCCAGTGAGTGAGATGTATCGACGCCATTGGTCCATGATCTGACACTGCTTCCACCGTCATCGCCCTATATTGGACTTGTACAATTTCCGACTGACCGACCTCGCCCGTCTACGCAGCTACGTGGAAGCCATCTTCAATGACCAACCTACGTCCTTCACATTAAATGTAGCATTTGGGTACATCTTATGCCATAAGATGACGCGTGAATTGTGCTATTTCTACTCCAGTGCCATCAACCCAGTGTACGACCATCCTTTCACAATCACCAATCGGGCGTCGCTAGAGACGATGCTGGCCCAACTGGACACTGTGGATCCCTTGGAATGGGCCTATGAACAGCACCAAGTGGATAGTGGAGAGGGTCACCAATGTTACGTTCTTCGTGGTTAAACTGACCCACCACCCCCATCGGATGAAAGTATTCACCCATGCACTGATAGATACTCAGAATGCGCAAACAACTATCTGAGGATATGTTTCTTCAATGGTATCCTGGCCTGCCCGATGACGATTAGAACAAACGGTTCAGAGCGAACATGACCGAAGATGGAACTTTCTGAAATGGCGACTTCTGATTGGACAAGAGTAGCCGAGAATACATCTAACGGACAGGAACGAATATGACAGATGCAAATGGTGGCCTCTGATTGGACAAGAATCTTCTTGAATGTAAATATACCCAACGCGGCTCCCCCAGCGTTGGTATGATGTAACATTGGGGAGAATAAACTATATGAAAAAAAACTTCTTGTTGTTGTTGTTCTCTCATGTGTCATCCTTGTTGTTGTTGCTGTTGTTGTTCTCTCTCCGGTCTACATCATGGCGTTATGTTAGAGTGTTAAGGTGTAACGACGGGCGTCGACGGGCGTCACTGCTTTTCGAAGAATTAGTGACAATTCCATGGAATATCAGAGCTTCTGAGCTATTTCACCAGGGCGTTGAAGCATTAAGAATGGCGTTGGTGGGCGTTGCTACAAGATGACACCTCACACGACGCATTCGCACCGCGGATGGTCCATCTCTACACCAAGTAACATCCTTCACTGCTACAAAATGCCCACTTTCGCTACTACTCGTACTGATGACGTCACCAATGACGTCACAGATGCTGTGGATATCCCTCAAATCGGGTTCTATACCCCGAGAGCTACAACATGACACCTCCCATGACGCATTCGGACCAAGGATGGCCCATCTCTACACCAAATACCATCCTTCACTGCCCCAAAATGCTCACTTTCGCTACTACTCCTACTGATGACGTCACCAATGACGTCACAGATGCTGTGGACAGCCCTCAAATCGGGGTCTGCACGCCGAGAACTACAAGATGACACCCCACACGACGCATTCGGACTGAGGATGAAGCATCTCTACCCAAATACCTTCCTTCACTGCCCAAAATGCACACTTTCGCTACTACTCGTACTGATGACGTCACCAATGACGTCACAGATGCTGTGAACAGCCCCCAAATCGGGGTCTACACCCCGAGAGCTACAAAATGACACCTACCAGGACGCATTGGGACCAAGGATGGTCCATCTCTACCCCAAATACCTTCTTGTACTGCCCTAAAATGCCCACTTTACTTACTACTCGTACTGATGACGTCACCGATGACGTCACAGGTGACGTGGGCAGCCCTCAAATCGGGGTCTAGACCCCGAGAGCTACAAGATGACACCTTCCAGGACGCATTCGAACCGTGATATAGCCCATCTCGACCCCAAATACCTTCATGTACTGCCCCAAAATGGCCACTTTACTTACTACAACCAACTGCGCATGCGCAGATTAACACGACTTGCACTTAAAAACACACCATTCTGAATCTAACCCACACAAGCTTCACTTTGACATCTTCCACGACCCATTCGGACCCATAGCGGTCCATCTCTACCCCAAACACACCCACATACCCCCTCAAAATGCCTACTTTCTATACTACGGCCTGACTGCGCATGCGTAGAGTATTAACAACGTACGAACCATTAGTGTAGGCAAGTGCTCCTGCATGAGAGCTTCAAAATAAGACCTCATACGACACCATTGGACCACCAGGGACTCACCTAGACTCCAACACGTCCACCCCGTATGGGCCTATACTCCCATAGCCATGCAGTATAGGCCTATGGGCCTACCCAGGCCTCGGTCCACTAGGGACCCACCTAGGTGACAAAACGTCTATTTAGGTATTCCCCGTATAGGCCAGTGGGCCAGTATGGGCCATATAGTAGACATATATATGCTATTTTCAACCTTGGTTTGTATCATATGACTCGTAGCCTAATGGATAACGTGTCTGCCTCTTGATAAAGCGACCCGGGTTCAATTCCCAGTAGGACCCTTTCATTGTATGGTGAAACCGAGGGTTCCCCACTTGCCATTTAACATGGGCAAATAGATGGGGATATTGTGGGGGACCCTGTGGAATACCATTGATGCTTTTCCGTGGGACTAAATTTCTGCCCGCGGAAGCAGACCGCATCACCACCAGACCGCATCTCCGCGGAGGAATACAAAAATCAAAGAACTATTTTTGACCTGCAAAAATTGGAACTCTCCTGTATTCGGAGGTATTTTTTGGTCACAAGTCTTGTGGCGCCCTCTGGCGGCTATCTTCGGAAAAATTGTTGAAACAGAGTTATCTGCCCGAAAAACCGACCGAATTTGCTCTTTATATACTACTATCACCTTTAAAAATGATATCCATCACATCTGAAGAGTGATGAGCAATCATTGTAAATTTACGTAATCATCTTCCAAAGGTGATGAGGCAAAATCCTCACCGTTAAAAGGTGATGGCCGTCACCATTTAAAGGTGATGGCTCTGACTCGTCTCCCTTTAAAGGTGATGGTCAGGTCTGATCACCATTAAAGGGTGATGATCCATCACTTTCTTTCTGGCTGTGTGGAAAGGTTTTTCTGACATCTGGCTGTGTGGAAAGGTTTTTCTGACATCTGGCTGTGTGGAAAGGTTTTTCTGACATCTGGCTGTGTGGAAAGGTTTTTCTGACATCTGGCTGTGTGGAAAGGTTTTTCTGACATCTGGCTGTGTGGAAAGGTTTTTCTGACATCTGGCTGTGTGGAAAGGTCTTTCTGACATCTGGCTGTGTGGAAAGGTTTTCGTACTAGATGTACTATATAGATGTACCCTGTTCAGGCCAATATTTTTCAATGGAGAACATAAATACAGGTATGGAAAGTAGCTTCTTACTATGGAAGGCCACACATTGTCTATTCAAAGAAATATTTCAGTTTTCAAATCCGGAAAATACATGTAGCACACCAACGATTAGCAAAACTGAAGAACATTTCAATAGTAACTTTTTATCAAAATATCTCACAAAATCAGCTGCATGAAATCGGATGGATATGGAAAGATATACATATGACACATGACAAACTCGAACAATGCAAGACGAATCAGCCAATCGCAATGCCTGCTGAGACACACCTTGTCCTGCCAGACTAAATTTTCCGTGGTGGTTCCTTTGATGTTATTCGCAGCTAGAAATATATTGAGGACCACTGGGTTTTTAGAAGTAGATTAATTTATCGTACACCTTTGTAATACAAGCGTCTACTCCTCCTTTCAGTGCTCAGTCGTGGTCCATTAAAGAATGTTCGCGTCCATAATACAAACTCCTAATTCATGTAACAACAGCAGCACCAAATTAAAAAAAATATATCATGGTAAATATAAAAATAGGTTAGTTTTCTGCAAGAGAGAAACGGTCAATATTTCTCAATGATACCGACAAGCCATCATGATGTTCCAAAAAGGTCAAATCCGTATCGCTGATCAGTATTCTTAATCCGTATGATTTTCGTTCAAATCGTTATCTAGAGTATGATGTAGTCACGCTTGGATTGTGTCTGTTCATATGAACACCTTGAGGATCTTGAAAGACATGGGTTCATACGGCCCCTAGCCCCGGGTTACTCGGAATTAGACACAAGTTACGAAGCGTACCGTCATAAACCTTGCACCCTACATTTGTATTTGGCAATCAGCATGCGATATGCATCGCCAAATTTGAGAAACTTTGTGTGGCATAGCCCTGCTTTATAAGTGTCTGCAATAATGTTTTGTGACGTTGATTAAATCGTCACATTTAACACCGAATCTAACAAATGTTACTAGACGAGATATGTATACGCCATATGCAGGTCCCACTGGAATATTACTGTCCAGAAAGGGAAAGTTTATGATGTCGAAATTGCAATCATATCGTAAAGTCAACCAGAGAGAAGGCCCATTTCGTTTTTACAGAGATATAGCTCTAAATTTGATGTGCTATTTAGGGCTATCTGTAGTTTCCTTCAAATCTAGTCAAGTTGGATATATATCCTTCATTGCGTCATTTATTGCAATTATCGACAGCGAGAAGATCGTCTATATAGAGATTTGTGAACAAAAAGGAACGGGCTTTAAAAAGATCGTTCAAATCGTCCCCTATAGAAGGGGTGGACAATTAGTACCCATATGCTGTTGATATATATTGCCAAATTTCACATAGATGTTAATAATGAGAAATTCAAGCAACTCTCTAAACAAAGAAACATCCCATGGATGATATCCCTTGTATATATTAGAGATGAAGAATGATTTATGACTTCTGACATTAATATATCGGTGATCAGTTTTCTTGAACACCGATACTTTTAATGAAATAAGACGGTCAATGAGGTCCTGATAAAGGGGAGTCGATAAATCCCATGCGGATACATCTGTGTACGAGACGTGTCCTTCCGCATCAAGTTTTACCGTGAGACATTTTGAGTTTTCCAACGTCCCCATACATTCAACGTTTTTAGGAATAGTGGCGCAATACTCTTTCCCAAAACACTTTTACCTCTTGAAGAGCTCTCGTTAACAGGGCTGAAAGAAGCTTGGTGGCGCCAGTCAATTGACTGACTATTCTTTTCAAATTCTTTCCAAGAACATTCAAATTTTACATATCACCCATTTGAGACGGTATCTCCACGAACATATACTGTCTGCCATCGCAATTAACTGAGATTGCATGATATACATATACAGTAAGAAGGCCCACAAGGAAACACATAATTTCAGGCCTCTATTGTGTTGCCAATGTTTCATGACTGATACCATACCAGTTACAATGGAATAATGTGTTATTTGCTTTCTTTTCTTCTGTGGGTCAACTCTGAACCTTGAGTTAACTGATTAATAGGATAGGAAGCAGGGGAGTAGTAGTGTCTTTGCACTTAACCCTGAGGGGTAACTCTTGATTTCCCTAAATCATCCGGCAGGGGGCGCCACCAGCTCAAGGTTATAGATTGCATCAGCATTGGCTGTGTGCCAAGTTTTGACCACTATAGGTCCGGCAACCTTTGACCTTGTATTCTTCCGCGGTGATGCGGTCATGTCTAGCGGTGATGCGGTCACGGGAGAAAGCCTCCGCGGAGAAAAAGTAGTCCCCAGAATTCAAATACGCTGCATGGTCCGATTGGGTCGAGTGAGGTATCAATGTGAAGCATTCGTAAAGAGGCATCTGATGGGCTGGGTGTGGGGTTCAAATAGCGTCATTCTGCGCATGCGCGGTAGACCAAGGGTATGGAAATAGACGTGTTGGGGTCTAAGGGAGCCACTAATGGTCCGATGGAGTTGAGTGAGGTATCAATATGAAGCCTATGTGAGGGGACATCCGACGGGTGGGTGTGGAGTTGGAATAGCGGCATTCTGTGCATGCGCAGTAGACCAAGAGTATTGAAATAGACATTTTGGGATCTAGGGGAGCCACTATTGGTCCGATTGGGTCGAGTGAGGTATCAATGTGAAACCTATGTGAGGGGGCATCCGATGGACTGGGTGTGGGGTTAAAATATGGGCATTCTGCGCGTGCGCAGTAGACCAAGGGTATGGAAATAGACGTTTTCGGATCTTTCTGGGCCACTAGTGGTCCTGTGGAGTCGGGTGAGGTATCTATGTGAAGCACACATGAGGGGACATCCGCCTGCACTAGTGCCTCGGCCGTTAGCACCATTCTGCGCATGCGCAGACAGGGAATTGTGGGAAAAGAGTATGGAAATAGACGTTTTGGGATCTAGGAGAGCCCCTAATGGGCCGATGGAGTCGTATGAGGTATCCATGTGAAGCCTATGTGAGAGGACATCTGACTGGACTAGTGGCTCGGGAGTTGTCACCATTCTGCGCATGCGCAGACAGGGAATTGTGGGAAAAGGGTATGGAAATAGACGTTTTGGGGTCGACATGGGCCACTATGGGTCCTATGGAGTCGTATGAGGTATCCTTGTGAAGCCTATGTGAGGGGGCATCTGATTGGACTAGTGGCTCGGGCGTTGTTACCATTTTGCGCATGCGCAGACAGGGAATTGTGGGAAAAGGGTATGGAAATAGACGTTTTGGGATCTAGGTAAGCCCCTATTGGTCCGATGGGGTCAAGTGAGGTATCGATGTGAAGGATACGTGAGGGGGCATTCGCCTGGACTAGTGTCTCGGTCGTTGTCAACATTCTGCGCATGCGCAGACAGGGAATTATGGGAAAAGGGTATGGAAATAGACGTTTTGGGGTCGACATGGGCCACTAATGGTCTGATTGAGTCGAGTAGGCTATCAATGTGATGCATACGTGAGGGCGCATCCCCCTGGGTGGATGGGTGTTAGGAATATCGTCATTCTGCGCATGCGCAGGCAGGCCGTAGTATGGAAATAGACATTTTGAGGCCGATATGGACCACTATTGGTCCGAATGAGTCTAGGGAAGTGTTATTTTGTAGCTCTCGGGATGTAGACCACGACTTGAAGGGATGTCCACGTCATCTGTGACGTCACTGGTGACGTCATCAGTGAGAGTAGTAGCGAAAGCGGGAGTTTCGGAGGTGCGATGGAGTGCATTTGGAGTAGATAACGGCCTATTTTTCCATCCAACTACCTGGTAGAGTTACCTGTGAGTGTGAGTGTATGCGCGTGTGTGAGTGAGTGAGTGAGTGATGAGTGAGTGAGTGAGTGAGTGAGTGAGTGAGTGAGTGAGTGAGAGTCAGTGAGTGAGTGAGTGAGTGAGTGAGTGAGTGAGGCGTGCACAACGCCCGTGAGGCGTCCCCAACGCCCGTCTTAACGCATGGACGCATTAACGACGGTGAGTGAGTGAGTGAGTGGTCATATAAGATCGTTTGTACGCCATTAGCCTCAGTCTGTATCCATCCTTTGACCGGGTACCATGTCGAGTACATGTCCGTTCTGTCAAAAGACACTCTCTCGTCGCGACAATATGCTCAGACATATGCGTCTAACGCATAGACAAGAGACACCACCAAGTCCCGCTATAGGTCCAGCAAGTGGCGTAGAACATCCCTATGCGATGACGGTGAGCGGCCCCACGGGGTGTGGAAAGACGTCCTGGATGATGAAGTTCTTAGAGGAAGGTGTGGCCACTCCAGCTCCGACACGTGTTGTTTGGTGTTATAGCCAATAGCAGCCCGCCTACGAAACTACGCGATTACAGAATGTGAGCTTTATCCCAGGAATTCCTCACGACATAGACGAACCCTATTACTTCGATTCCGAGCAGACCAACGTGGTAGTGCTCGATGATCTGATGAGTGTGGCCAAGGACAATTCGAAAATCGCCGACCTATTCACCAAAGGGTCCCATCATCGCAATCTGTCCGTCATCTATTTGACTCAGAATCTCTTTCCTCTTTCCTCAAGGGAAGGCGTCCAGAGATATTGCCTTGAACTGCCAATACTTTGTGTTGTTCTCCAACCCCATCGACAGAGCTCAAATCCGTGTGTTTGGTAGTCGAATTTATCCTCAGAACATTGACCATATCATGCGGGCGTTTGAAGGAGCGACAAGTCGTCCGTACGGCTACCTGTTCGTAGATTTAAAAGCCCAT
Organism: Hanleya hanleyi; assembly: GCA_036873755.1. Lineage (NCBI taxonomy): Eukaryota > Metazoa > Mollusca > Polyplacophora > Lepidopleurida > Hanleyidae > Hanleya > Hanleya hanleyi. Next base: position 4,057 of record JAVTVY010006610.1, on the reverse strand, counting down.
ACCCCCGAAGATCGTCGGCTGACGACCCACCTGTTACCCGGCGAGGCATCACCGCAGCCTCTACACCATCCACTGAGTCCACTGCTGGAAGAACAGCAATCCGCTCCCGTACAACAGGTCCCCTTCATACCATTAGTCCCCGAATACCACCCAACCGTGAAAGACCAACCCAAACCCGTACAAGGGAATAAACATAATGTGAACTCGAGGCTATGGAAGGATTTGTTCACAGAAAGAACGGACGCCGAGCTGGGGGAGATGTTGGAGGCCACAGGAAACAAGTTTCACCGCAAAGGGTATTCGAAAGAGGAAGCCGCAATGTTAGCCCATAATACTTTGGCACCCAGACTACGATGGGCTTTACGTCAGCAGTATGGCGACCTCTTGACCCATACGAAATTGTTGGACAAGGACCCAGTCCATATGGAAATCGAAAGAACAGCGTCGATGTTGAAAACCTCGGGCATGAACTGGAAAGCGGCGTATCCCTTACTGTCCAGAAGTGTCTTTGAAGTAACTTTGAAGTAACTTTGAAGTGTGGCCATATTTCAACCTTGAAGTGCAAGGCTCAGAGTCAGAAGTGTGCTTGCAGTGTGGGTATTGTTTTGTAGCAATGCCATATAAGGGCATTGAAGTCACAATGAAGTCACAATGAAGTCACTTAGAAGTGTGCCTCAAATATTTTAATTAGGTACTGCAAAGGCACTTCATAGACACTTCCACAGAAGGGTAACCTTCATAGGCACTTCTGAAGTGCTCTTGAAGTACCTAATTAGAATATTTGAGGCACTTCAATGTCCTTATATGGCAAGTCACTTCATCCAATCTTCTACAGAAGGATACCTTTCATATGCACTTCTGAAGTGCTCTTGAAGTACCGGTACCTTATTAGTATCATAGCAAATCCGTGTGAGGAAAAGGTATGTATAGCCACGAGATATTTACTTTCACAGAAAAGAATACACAAATATATATTTGAGCACAGAAAGTTTTATTCAGAGAAAATACAGAGTGAGACAGAACAGTACATCATAAAATATTTACAATAAACCGCTAGCACAAATCCTTGAGACAAAATACAGCACAGTACTATATGTATGTATTTACATGCAGTCTTTGGCATGAGAATTTATTGCAGTATTATTATTCAAGGGTGACCGTGTTCTTTTCCAACTTGAACTTGAAGCAGCAGATCTTTCGAAGGATAGTTTACTTCAGTTGCCCTGAGGTCCACTCGGACGTAACCCAACGCTGAAACCCACCAGTCTGAATTGTGAACTTCTTGGTCTGTGGCGATAAATACATGCATATAATTAAAACCTGATCAGTTGTATATATGGTTCCATATGACATGCAATCCAGTTTTTTTTTAATACACTCGGGATGATTGAATAGGTTGACTACCATAAAGGGTAAAGAATGGAACACATCCCTACGATTTACAAAAGATTGATGAAGATGTCTATTATCCTTTCTTTAGTACTCAATGATATACAACAATGGAGATAAACAGTTTGTGTGATGTTCTAGCCAATATACATTATGAAGAAATCAACCATGTACCTAGGTGTGCTCATTAAATTTCCCATCAGTCGAGTGGCTGCTTGAAGTGAGCCGAGTTCCTTGTTGCAGCTGTATTCTGGAATTATGAAAGTATTGACAAAGAAGCCATTAGAAACAATCATGTGGATTTTGATAAATGTCTCTGTTAATTCCTGGTTCAACTAAATCTTCAGACAAGGTTTCAAATAACAAATAAATGCTTTTTAGTACAAATTGTATTCTTAAATTTTTGAAATGAAATAAATGTATGAAATGAAATGTTCTCATTTCTCAAGATGTGGGTAAAAATGTACAATTGAAGTCTGAAGATCCTTAGCTTTGGTATATGAATAGTGCAATCAAATAGACAAGGAAAATATAGCCTGTTATAATGATGAAAATTAAGTCTAATCATAATTGATTATACTTTTTCTGATTACAGCTAAAACAGGTAATGCTAACATTTTATTATCAATATATTCTAAAACTTATTTCTTTACCATTTTGTCAAAAATCTGGTATGGGAATAATCTACATTCTGCAAGGAAAAAATTCAATACAATTTATGAATTAATAAAAAATCAAAACAAGGAGATAATTTATTTAGAGCTACCATCCCCCCAACCAGTTAAATCCACCTGTTTTGACATGAACAGAACAGTTTTGTGATAAAAATATCTCACCCTCAGGGGATTTCCTCCAGGGGTGCATGCCAATCTTCATATGAGGTCCCCAAGCCTGGTGTTTCCAAGCTGACAATTCACACAATCATAACAATGGCAATTAATCCACACTGCCTTGATCAACCTGGATAGATCTGAAAGTGATATTGGGACAGAGATAAGGATATTTCGCCATGTTACATGACCCATTAAATTTGACTGCAATTATAAGGTGGAGTACATTATAATAACCTGCAGTCCATATAGCAAAATATTTATTGAGGCCAATATCAATTTTTTAATATGTCAAAGGAAACTTGTTGATAAAATAAATAGCTGATTCTCACAGGTCTACATCACTGTTCAGCTCTGTTCTTTGCTTATTAAGTTATGAAAAACAGAAAAAGTTTAGTTATATTTATAATTTACTTACCATATCACTAGCTGCTATCATCACCATCTGCAATACAGTTCTTCAAACCTCCATAGTTCTAGCTTAATAACAGGAACAAAATCTGATTTCTGCAGTTGGAGAGGTCAGCCATTTTGATTGTTATCGTCTGGTGGCGCCCCCAGTGTTCAATTAAATTTTCAAGGGCAGATAACTCCACCCATTTTGGCAAAGACAATTCAGAAGAAAAAGACTATCAGAAACAGAAATTATATATATTATACTTAGTGATAATGATGAAGAGGATAATATAAAGTATTCTTTAATGGGTATTTTTTTGTTGCTGACATTATGTTAGAACTGATTCTTCTAAACAAAATTTCCCATTTTGTCCAATTTTACTATAAAATCATGGATTTGGAATGATTATAAAATCTGAATTCAACAAGATTTCTTATCTAATGTGTGAGAGACTGGTGGTATTAATGTCTTTATTCTATTCAAATAGAAACCCATAGTACTGATCACTTTAAAATATCCAAAAAAAAATGTTCACAGTTCTGAGTAATATGTCAGTATAACCACATGGGAATATTTTACACAGTTGTAGCTATTTTGAAATGTGAAGTACAAATCTGATGTTCGGTGGTTTCATTGAAATGAGATTTGATGTCACTGAGTGAAATCAAATCAGCCAACTTTAAGCTGGGATATTCCCAGAGCTAATTAATATAACTGAAACTTGTAAACATGTAGTTCTAATTTATAATGTTTTATAATGTTATGTTACTGTAACAGTTTGTGGGAAAATTTCAATAATCTAGAAATCCTATTGGATTGAATCTTATAGGATTTTTCAGAATCTAATAGGATTTTTTTCAGAATCTTATAGGCTTTTTCAGACTCTTATATTTTAGAAGCTCATATGATTTTTTAGAATCTAATAGGATTTTTCAAAATCTTATAGGATGCTAGAAGATATTTTTTGCAAGGGGAAGTCCCCCAAGTTATACTATATAACTGACAAAGTCCAAGAAGTGTCTTTGAGGAGTACCTTAGATTATGCAGAACAAAAACAAAGTCTCAGAAGTGTCTCTGAAGTCCCCTAAGTTTCGCTGAAGAACTGACAAAGTCCAAGAAGTGTCTTTGAGGAGTACCTTGGATTATGCCGAACAAAAACAAAGTCTCAGAAGTGGCTCTGAAGTCCCTCATTTTTTGTTATGAAATTGACTAAGTCCATGAAGTGTCTTTGAGGAATCCCTTGACTACTGCCTTTTTCTAATGAAGTACCTTTGAAGTGTGCCAATATTTTTCTCTGTTGTTGAAGTGCCTTTCAAGTGTACTCTTCAGAGGCACTTCTAGGCACACTTCACATGAAGTGTGACACTTCTGGACAGTAAGGGATGTCACCGCAATAGCACAAAAGAAACATTTGTTCGAACGCATCATTAAGACCAAAAGC
>JAVTVY010006609.1:0-39354 GCA_036873755.1 Hanleya hanleyi | reverse complement strand
TTTTTGTCTAAAAGCACCAAATTGACCATTTGAATAGATAAAGATAAAGAATAATCAAGACCTACAGACAAACACAACCAGACTTACAGTGGTTCAAACCTGCCGTATTTTGCACTTTTCGGTACATTTACAGTCGACATTTTCTCTCCAAAATTCTCGTTGCAAAATTATGACACCTTTAACCAAAATCATATTTAGACTTATTTGTTGGTCAAAATAGCTAAAATTGGTTTGGTTAAAGGTGTCCTATTTTTGTAACAAGAGAAAATCCGCACCGAAAAGTGCCTAAATATACGAAAATAAGCCAACTTACCAACTTTAGTGAGCCATAAATCCGTGTTCGTGCATCTGCAGTCCTTCATTATTTCGGGTCTTATAATTCAGCATGAAGGCTGTACAAAATGGTCCATTTCACATCCCTTTGATAAAAGTGAAAGTTTGGCCCTTCAAACCGAACAGCTTGAGGACGATTCCCTATGTCAAGCGAACACCACCATTCTTCCCAAATATGGGACTAATAAACTCCTCTGATGCAAGTAAACCCGACATCAGTACTTTAAGTACTTTGATTTTTGTATGCTATCTCAAAACATTAAACAATATGAAAAAAATCACTTAGAGGGTTATAATTGATAGACTTTTCTTGTAAACTAAGCCGCGCGCCGCTCTGATTTTACTCTGATCTGAAAGACCATGTACGTAAGTAGTATATAGCCCGCATTACGAGTCAAGTTGACCTCAAAAATTTGCATATTGGGGAGGTCACGGGGAGGTCACAGAGGTCAAGGTCACTATAGTTCCGGCAGAATGACCAAAAAGCTACCTCCAACACAGGAGAGTTCCAATTGTTGCAGGGAATGTATTCATCCGCGGTGATGCGGTCTGGCGGTGATGCGGTCGCGGGAAAAAGCTTCCGCGGAGAAAAAGTAGTCCCCAGACTTCAAATGCGCTGCATGGTCCGATTGGGGTATCAAAGTGAAGCATTCGTGAAGGGGCATCCAGTCATGGGTGGGTGTATGTAAAATTAGGATTTTTTCCCGAAACTATAAAAAGCGGAACACGGACTTTACCCCTAAAAACACCTATAAACCCTAGCCAAAAGGGCTAATATCGGTCCCCGGGCTTATTGGGACCTGCCTATCAAGTCAATGGGGTGGGTGCATGTAAAATTAGGATTTTTTCCTCAAACTATACAAAGCGGAACACGGACTTTACCCCTAAAATAGGGGAAAACCCCTATCAGCCCTAGCCAAGAGGGCTAATATCGGCCCCCGGGCTTATCGGGGCCTGCCTATCAAGTCAATGGGGTGAGTGCATGTAAAATTAGGATTTTTTTCCGAAAATATAAAAAGCGGAACACGGACTGTACCCCAAAATAGGGAAAAACCCCTATCAACTCTAGCCAAAAGGGCTAATATCGGTCCCCGGGCTTATCGGGGCCTGCGCTAACAATACCGGATAAAATTGCGCGCCGGGGTCAACGGTCAGTTCCGGTCACGTGAACGGAAGCGGAAGTGACCTCACAGAGGTCATATGCAAATGTCACTTCCGAGCTCTGAGCTCCACACGCTTTGAGCTCCAAGAGCTCCGCCACACGGGAGCTCCCACCACCACCGGGCGAGGTCCGCCATCTTCAGTCCGTGTCTTTTCGGTGACGGAGTGTGAACATGATAGCACATGTACTGACCTGTCTGTGGGGTTTTTCCCACAATGTCGTTCACTTCCGAGTCCCTTCGGTCACTTCCCGAAAAGACACGGAGGTGGCCGAAGAGACACGGAGGTGCCCGAAGATTTCACGGAGGTCACCGAAGATGTCACGGAGGTGCCCGAAGAGACACGGATGTCACCGAAGATGTCACGGAGATCACCGAAGAGACACGGAGGTGCCCGAACATGATACCAGCTAGCGTGCTATAAAAGGGAAGCGGCCTGGCCGTTTCATCAGACACTCTGTCAACCACCAAGATGTTCACTTGTACTACGTGCTCGAAATCATTCACTCGTCTGCACGACTTGTGCCGCCATGAGGCTACCAAGCACGAAGGAACCGCCCGGTATAGCTGTACGATATGTACACTGTCGTTTCAGTGCCCGGATCATTTACAGCGCCACACACGTGCACGCCATGAAGTACCCAAGCGTCCATGCGAAGAATGTGGTCGGTTTTTCAAACTGACCAGTCAGTTGCTGCGACACCAACGCACACGGCACCCTGTTCCGCAGCCACGTTTGCAAGTAGAAGAGCACGGAAGCATCAATATCGAGACAGGGGGAACTCCCACCCATCGCACGAGGGCCGATCATGATGTCGCCCCAATTCAACAGTCAAATTCCGACGACAAGACCTTGGGCCAGATTTTGTACGACGTGGAGGGCAAAGTACACTTCGTGGACGAACCCATAAATGTTCCTAACGATCTATTACACGACCATCCAATGAGTGACATCTATCGGTGCCATTGGCCCATGATCCGGCACTGTTTCTACCGTCATCGCCCTATTCAAGATATCTACAATTTCCGACTGACTGACCTCGCCCGTCTACGCAGCTACGTGGAAGCCATCTTCAAAGATCAAACTACGGCCTTCAAGTTGAATCTGGCGTTTGGTTATGTGCTACAACATAAGGACACAGACCAAGCTCGATATTTTTACCCGAGCAGTAACATCCGGGTATTTGACCAACCGTTTACCATCATTCACCGGGCGTCGCTAGAGGCGATGCTGGAGAAACTGGACACCGTGGATCCCTTGGAATGGGCCCAACAACAACGCCCCAACACACAATGGGTCGTAGAGAGGGTGACCAATGTTACGTTTTTCGTTACCAAGCTGACCGACCACCCCCATCGGCTGAATGCGTCACTCATGCACTGATGAATACCATAACATGCCGTACATACTCTATATGTCTACATGCTGATCGTTGACGGTACGGAGGTGACCGAAGAGACACGGAGGTGACCGAAGATGTCACGGAGGTTACCGAAGAGACACGGAGATGACCGAAGATGTCACGGAGGTCACCGAAGAGACACGGAGATCCATCCGGGTTTACACCGGAACAGCCAGGTAGTTACGGAGGTGACCGAAGAGACACGGAGGTGACCGAAGATTTCACGGAGGTGCCCGAAGAGACACGGAGGTTACCCAAGATGTCACGGAGGTCACCGAAGAGACACGGAGGTGACCGAAGATGTCACGGAGGTGCCCGAAGAGACACGGAGGTTACCCAAGATGTTACGGAGGTCACCGAAGAGACACGGAGGTGACCGAAGATGTCACGGAGGTTACCGAAGAGACACGGAGGTGCCCGAAGAGACACGGAGGTGACCGAAGACACGGAGGTTGACGAAAAGACACGAATGTCACGTAAAAACGTATAAAAGTGGGAATTTTTACGGCATTCATCATTTCCAGATCCACAGCCGATATGTTCTCTTGCACAACTTGCCAGAAGCTGTTTACTCGTCTAGATAATTTACGACGCCACGAGTCCTCCGCCCACAACGATGCTCGGTATACTTGTACAACCTGCGCACGGTCATTCAATCGGGAGGATCATTTACTGCGCCACGAACGCCCATTCCACGAGGGCGCGACGGAACAATGTAACGGTTGTGGTCACCTCTTCAAACGACCCAGTCAGTTAAGACAGCACCAAAGTCTGATTCATAGTCCATCACCACGGTATGAACGACAACTTTTCACTAAAGAGGCACCCATGAGGGTCAGATCTAGTGAAGATGAGCCCGGGGAGACGAATGCCACTGGTGATGCGATCACGGAGAGCCCGTCTATACCCACAGTTCAGAAGAGCCTAGATATCCATCCGGTCCCTAGCATTACTGTTCCCAGTCATACGCCTGACAACAACGAACATTTTCTGGAAGATGCGGTGGATGTTCCCAGCGATCTCTTACAGGACGCCCATCCAGTGAGTGACATCTATCAGCGCCATTGGCCCATGATACGGCACTGTTTCCACCGTCATCGCCCTATTCAAGATATCTACAATTTCCGACTGACTGACCTCACCCGTCTACGCAACTACGTGGAAGCCATCTTCAATGACCAAGCTACGTCCTTCAAATTAAATCTGGCGTTTGGTTATGTACTGCAGCATAAGGAGACAGATCAAGTCCGATATTTTTACCCGAGCAGTAACGTCCGGGTATTTGACCAACCGTTTACCATCATTAACCGGGCGTCCCTAGAGACGATGCTGGCGAAACTGGACACCGTGGATCCCTTGGAATGGGCCTAACAACAACGCCCCAACACCAAGTGGACAGTGGAGAGGGTGACCAATGTTACGTTCTTCGTGACCAAATTTCGGAATCTTCCCATCGGGTGAATGTATTCACCCATGCACTGATAGATACTCAGAATGCACAAACAAATATCTGAGGATATGTTGCCTCAACGGTATCCTGGGCTGCCCGACGATGATTAGAATAAACGGTTCAAAGCGAACATGACCGAAGATGGAACTTTCTGAAATGGAGACTTCTGATTGGACAAAAATACATCTAACGGACAGGAACGAATATGACAGATGCAAATGGTGGCCTCTGATTGGACAAGAGTCTTCTTGAATTGTAAATATACCCAACGCGGCTCCCCCAGCGTGGGTATGATGTAACATTGGGGAGAATAAACTATATGAAAAAACTTCTTGTTGTTGTTGTTCTCTCATGTCTCATCCTTGTTGTTGTTGTTGTACTCTCTCCGGTCTGTTAAGGCGTAACGACGGACGTCACTGCATTTCGAAGAATGAGTGACAATTCCATGGAATTCCATGCTATTTCACCAGGGCGTTGATGCATTGAGCTTGGTGTTGGCGGGCGTTGCTACAAGATGACACCTCACACGACGCAGTCGGACCAAGGATGGTCCATCTCTACACCAAATACCTTCCTTCACTGCCCCAAAATACCCGCTTTCGCTACTACTCGTACTGATGTCGTCACCAATGACGTCACAGATGCAGCGGACATGCATCAAATCGGGCTGTACACCCCGAGAGCTACAACATGACACCTCCCACGACGCATTCGGACCAAGGATGGTCCATCTCTACACCAAATACCATCCTTCACTGCCCCAAAATGTCCACTTTCGCTACTACTCGTATTGATGACGTCACAGATGACGTGAATATCCCTCAAATCGGGATGTGCCCCCGAGAGCTACAAGATGACATCTCCCACGACGCATTCGGACCAAGGATGGTCCCTCTCTACCCCAAATACCATCCTTCAGTGCCCTAAAATGCCCACTTTTGCTACTACTCGTACTGATGACGTCACCGATGACGTCACAGGTGACGTGGGAAGCCCCAAAATCGGGATCTACACCCCGAGAGCTACAAAATGACACCTCCCAGGACGCATTCGGACCAAGGATGGTCCATCTCTACCCCAAATACCTTCTTGTACTGCCCCGAAATGGCAACTTTACTTACTACAACCAACTGCTCATGCGCAGATTGACGAGACTTGCACTTAAAAATACACCATTCTGACTCTCCCTTCCACGAGCTTCACTTTGATACCTCCCACGACCCATTCAGACCCATAGCGGTCCATCTCTACCCCAAACACACCCCACGAACCCCCCAAAATGCCTGCTTTCTATACTACGGCCAAACTGCGCATGCGCAAAATATTAAAAACGGACGAACTATTAGTGCAGTCGGATGCTCCTCCGCGAGAGCTTCAAAACAAGACCTCATACGACACCATAGGATCATTAGGGGCTCACCTAGATCCCAAAACGTCAACCCAGTATGGGCCTATACCCCCATAGCCATGCAGTATACACTTATGGGATTACCCAGGCCTCGGTGAACTTTTTCCAAAACTTTCACCGTTTCGTTTCGAAACCCTTCTCATCGTGTTCTAAATGACGAGACGTGAAAAACAAATCCAAACAACCCATTTCACAATGAACGTATGTGAATTTCCCAGGTTGAACCTATACCCCATATATATATATATATAGTATGGAGCTATATGAGCCTATATACAGACCTGCCCGGCACTTTTTCAAAAATTGACCGTTTCGCTTCGAAACCCTTCCCATCGTGTTCTAAATGACGAAACGTGAAAAACAAATCCAAACAACCCATATCACAATGAGCGTGTGTGAATTTCCCAGGTTGAACCTATACCCCCATATAGCCAGTATGGGACTATATGGGCTATATGGTACTTTTCCAAAAATTTCACCGTTGCGCTCCGAGACCCTTCCCATCGTGTTCTAAATGACGAGACGTGAAAACAAATCCAAACAACCCATATCACAATGAACGTGTGTGAATTTCCCAGGTTGAACCTATACCCCCATATAGCCAGTATAGGACTATATGGGGCTATATACAGGCCTCGGTGACTTTTCCCAAAAATTTCACCGATTCGCTCCGGGACCCCTCCCATTGTGTTTTTCTCGGCGAGACGAGAAAAACGAGACCCCACAACCCATAGTAAAGCCCACAAAAAAAATTGACCACCCCTCCCCCATATAGCCAGTATGAGCCTATATACAGACCTCGGTGACTTTTCCCAAAAATTTCACCGATTCGCTCCGGGACCCTTCCCATTGTCATTTTCTTGGCGAGACGAGAAAAACGAGACCCCACAAGCCATAGTAAAGCCCACGAAAATAATTGACCATCCCCATACCCCATACAGGCATTTTCCCTTATATTGTATAATACAGACCCCTATTGTAGGGGTAAAGTCCGTGTTCCGCTTTTAATAGTTTGGGAAAAAAATCCTAATTTTACATGCACCCTGACTTGATAGGCAGGCCCCGATAAGCCCGGGGACCGATATTAGCCCTTTTGGCTAGAGCTGATAGGGGTTTTTCCCTATTTTGGGGTGCAGTCCGTGTTCCGCTTTTTATAGTTTGGGGAAAAAATCCTAATTTTACATGCACCCACCCCATTGACTTGATAGGCAGGCCCCGATAAGCCCGGGGACCGATATTAGCCCTTTTGGCTAGGGTTGATAGGGATTTTCCCCTATTTTAGGGGTAAAGTCCGTGTTCCGCTTTTTATAGTTTGGGGAAAAAATCCTAATTTTACATGCACCCACCCCACTGACTTGATAGGCAGGCCCCAATAAGCCCGGGGACCGATATTAGCCCTTTTGGCTAGGGTTGATAGGTGTTTTCCCCTATTTTAGGGGTAAAGTCCGTGTTCCGCTTTTTATAGTTTCGGGGAAAAATCCTAATTTTACATACACCCACCCATGACTGGATGCCCCTTCACGACACTCGACACGATCTCGGACAATGTAGGACGTTAGTGCCTCGTCCCGTACTGCTAGGAATCCATATTGGCATCCATGTTGAAAGAATAATATCACGCGGAAACTCCGAACAGCGCATGTCAGCTGTATGGTTTCCGTTACCATGGACACTGATGGAGGTTAGCTCAAGAGGAAAAACCGAGAGAAACGCCTCAAATTAGAAGAGATTCTTCCCGGGTAGATCAAGGGAATGTACATTTCATTTCGATGTATATTTTATCTCCCGATAAGAGAGAAATACAACGAGGACTATGTGAGGGGAAACACATCCTACAGCATGTGATGTGCCTCACGTGCGGCTGATCACGGTTTACAGCTGAGAGCTGTAAAATCCTTACACCATTAATACGCGAGGTAATATGACTTCACGGAATAAGCCGAGCAGTCGCGAATGTCTTCACGAATGCTTCACTTTGTTACCTCACTCGACCCAATCGGACCATGCAGCGTATTTGAAGTCTGGGGACTACTTTTTCTCCGCGGAAGCTTTTTCCCGTGACCGCATCACCACCAGACCGCATCACCGCGGATGAATACATCCCCTGCAACAATTGGAACTCTCCTGTGTTGGAGGTGGCTTTTTGGTCATTCTGCCGGAACAATAGTGACCTTGACCTCTGTGACCTCCCCGTGACCTCCCCAATATGCACATTTTTGAGGTCAACTTGACTCGTAATGCGGGCTATATACTACTTACGTACATGGTCTTTCAGATCAGAGTAAAATCAGAGCGGCGCGCGGCTTAGTTTACAAAAAAAGTCTATCAATTATAACCCTCTAAGTGATTTTTTTCATATTGTTTAATGTTTTGAGATAGCATACCAAAAAAAACAAAGCCGCGCGCCGCCCTAAAATTAATGGCATGGTGTAGCTGAATACAGGCTTGTTCAGAATAGTGTAGATCCACAGCGGCGCGCCGCTTAGTTCTAAGGAAAAGTGGAAAAATATACCACAACCCATTATTATTTTTTTTAAATTTAACTTAATGGCTGGAAATTTATGTCAAAACAAAACCGCACGCCGCTCTAAAATTAAAAGTATGGTGCAGCTACATACTTGGGCTTTCAGATCAGATTAAAATGGGAGCGGCGCGCGGCTTAGTTTAGACGAAAAGTTCATTAATTATACCCCTTTTCATGATATATTTTTTCATATTTTTTAATCTTTCGAAATAGTACATAAAAAAAAGCCGCGCGCCGCTCTGAAATTAAGGGTATGGTGTAGCTACGTGCATGGTCTTTCAGATCAGAGTAAAATGGGAGCGGCGCGCGGCTTAGTTTAGATGAAAAGTTCATTAATTATACCCCTTTTCATGATATATTTTTTTCATATTTTTTAATCTTTCGAAATAGCATGTAAAAAATCGAAGCCGCGCGCCGCCCTGAAATTAAGGGTATGGTGTAGCTACGTACGTGGTCTTTCAAAACAGAGTAAAATGGGAGCGGCGCGCGGCTTAGTTTAGACGAAAAGTTAATTAATTATACCCCTTTTCATGATATATTTTTTTCATATTTTTTAATCTTTCGAAATAGCATATAAAAAAAACGAAGCCGCGCGCCGCTCTGAAATTAATGGTATGGCGTAGCTACATACTTGGTTTTTCAGATCAGATTAAAATCGGAGCGGCGCGCGGCTTAGTTTAGACGAAAAGTTCATTAATTATACCCCTTTTCATGATATATTTTTTTCATATTTTTTAATCTTTCGAAATAGCATATAAAAAAAAACGAAGCCGCGCGCCGCTCTGAAATTAAGGGTATGGTGTAGCTACGTACGTGGTCTTTCAAAACAGAGTAAAATGGGAGCGGCGCGCGGCTTAGTTTAGACGAAAAGTTCATTAATTATACCCCTTTTCATGATATATTTTTTCATATTTTTTAATCTTTCGAAATAGCATATAAAAGAAACGAAGCCGCGCGCTGCTCTGAAATTAAAGGTATGGCGTAGCTACGTACGTGCTCTTTCAAAACAGAATAAAATGGGAGCGGCGCGCGGCTTAGTTTAGACGAAAAGTTCATTAATTATACCCCTTTTCATGATATATCTTTTCATATTTTTTAATCTTTCGAAATAGCATATAAAAAAAACGAAGCCGCGCGCCGCTCTGAAATTAAGGGTATGGTGTAGCTACATACTTGGTTTTTCAGATCAGATTAAAATCGGTGCGGCGCGCGGCTTAGTTTAGACGAAAAGTTCATTAATTATACCCCTTTCCTGATATATTTTTGCATGTTTTTTAATCTTTCGAAATAGAATATAATAAAAAAACAAATCCGCGCGCCGCTCTGAAATTAAGGATATGGTGTAGCTACTTACATGGTCTTTCAGATCAGATTAAAATCGGAGCGCCGCGCAGCTTAGTTTAGACGAAAAGTTCATTAATTATACCCCTTTTCATGATATATTTTTTCCATATTTTTTAATCTTTCGAAATAGCATATAAAAAAACGAAGCCGCGCGCCGCTCTGAAATTAAGGGTATGGTGTAGCTACTTACATGGTCTTTCAGATCAGATTAAAATCGGAGCGCCGCGCGGCTTAGTTTAGACGAAAAGTTCATTAATTATACCCCTTTTCATGATATATTTTTTTCATATTTTTTAATCTTTCGAAATAGCATATATAAGAAACGAAGCCGCGCGCTGCTCTGAAATTAAGGGTATGGTGTAGCTACGTACGTGGTCTTTCAAAACAGAGTAAAATGGGAGCGGCGCGCGGCTTAGTTTAGACAAAAAGTTCATTAATTATACCCCTTTTCATGATATATTTTGTTCATATTTTTTAATCTTTCGAAATAGTATATAAAAGAAACGAAGCCGCGCGCTGCTCTGATATTAAGGGTATGGTGTAGCTACGTACCTGGTCTTTGAAAACAGAGTAAAATGGGAGCAACGCGCGGCTTAATTTAGACGAAAAGTTCATTAATTATACCCCTTTTCATGATATATTTTTCATATTTTTTAATCTTTCGAAATAGCATATAAAAGAAACGAAGCCGCGCGCTGCTCTGAAATTAAGAGTATGGTGTAGCTACGTACGTGGTCTTTCAAATCAGAGTAAAATGGGAGCGGCGCGCGGCTTAGTTTAGACGAAAAGTTCATTAATTATACCCCTTTTCATGATATATTTTTTCATATTTTTTAATCTTTCGAAATAACATATAAAAAAAAACGAAGCCGCGCGCCGCTCTGAAATTAAGGGTATGGTGTAGCTACTTTCCTGGTCTTTCAAAACAGAGTAAAATTGGAGCGGCGCGCGGCTTAGTTTAGACGAAAAGTTCATTAATTATACCCTTCTTCATCATATATTTTTTTCATATTTTTTAATCTTTCGAAATAGCATATAAAAAAAACGAAGCCGCGCGCCGCTCTGAATTTAAGGGCATAATGTAGCTACGTACGTGGTCTTTCAAAACAGAGTAAAATTGGAGCGGCGCGCGGCTTAGTTTAGACGAAAAGTTCATTAATTATACCCATTTTCATGATATATTTTTTTCATATTTTTTAATCTTTCGAAATAGCATATAAAAAAAACGAAGCCGCGCGCCGCTCTGAAATTAAGGGTATGGTGTAGCTACGGACGTGGTCTTTGAAAACAGAGTAAAATGGGAGCGGCGCGCGGCTTAGTTTAGACGAAAAGTTCATTAATTATACCCCTTTTCATGATATATTTTTTTCATAGTTTTTAATCTTTCGAAATAGCATATACAAAAAACGAAGCCGCGCGCCGCTCTGAAATTAAGGGTATGGTGTAGCTACATACCTGGTTTTTCAGATCAGATTAAAATCGGTGCGGCGCGCGGCTTAGTTTAGACGAAAAGTTCATTAATTATACCACTTTTCCTGATATATTTTTTCATGTTTTTTAATCTTTCGAAATAGAATATAAAAAAAACAAGCCGCGCGCCGCTCTGAAATTAAGGGTATGGTGTAGCTACTTACATGGTCTTTCAGATCAGATGAAAATCGGAGACCCGCGAGGCTTAGTTTAGACGAAAAGTTCATTAATTATACCCCTTTTCATGATATATTTTTTCCATATTTTTTAATCTTTCGAAATAGCATATAAAAAAACGAAGCCGCGCGCCGCTCTGAAATTAAGGGTATGGTGTAGCTACGTACGTGGTCTTTCAAAACAGAGTAAAATGGGAGCGGCGCGCGGCTTAGTTTAGACGAAAAGTCCATTAATTATACCCCTTTTCATGATATATTTTTTCATATTTTTTAATCTTTCGAAATAGTATATAAAAACAAAACCGCGCGCCGCTCTGAAATTAAGGGTATGGTGTAGCTACGTACATGTTCTTTCAGATCAGATTAAAATGGGAGCGGCGCGCGGCTTAGTTTAGACGAAAAGTTCATTAATTATACCCCTTTTCATGATATATTTTTTCCATATTTTTTAATCTTTCGAAATAGCATATAAAAAAACGAAGCCGCGCGCCGCTCTGAAATTAAGGGTATGGTGTAGCTACATACTTGGTTTTTCAGATCAGATTAAAATCGGAGCGGCGCGCGGCTTAGTTTAGACGAAAAGTTCATTAATTATAGCCCTTTTCATGATATATATTTTTCATATTTTTTAATCTTTCGAAATAGCGTATAAAAAACGAAGCCGCGCCGCTTTGAAATTAAGGGTATGGTGTAGCTACATACTTGGTTTTTCAGATCAGATTAAAATCGGAGCGGCGCGCGGCTTAGTTTAGAGGAAAAATTCATTAATTATAGCCCTTTTCATGATATATTTTTTCATGTTTTATAATCTTTCGAAATAGCATATAAAATAAACAAAGCCGCGCCCCGCTCTGAAATTAAGGGTATGGTGTAGCTACATACTTGGTTTTTCAGATCAGATTAAAATCGGAGCGGCGCGCGGCTTAGTTTAGACGAAAAGTTCATTAATTATACCCCTTTTCATGATATATTTTTTTTATATTTTTTAATCTTTCGAAATAGCATATAAAAAAACGAAGCCATGCGCCGCTCTGAAATTAAGGGTATGGTGTAGCTACGTACGTGATCTTTCAAAACAGTAAAATGGGAGCGGCGCGCGGCTTAGTTTAGACGAAAAGTTCATTAATTATACCCATTTTCATGATATATTTTTTCAAAAATTTGTATCTTTCGAAATAGCATATAAAAAAAACGAAGCCGCGCGCCGCTCTGAAATTAAGGGTATGGTGTAGCTACGTACGTGGTCTTTCAAAACAGAGTAAAATGGGAGCGACGCGCGGCAGAGTTTAGAAGAAAAGTTCATTAATTATACCCCTTTTCATGATATAATTTTTCATATTTTTTAATCTATCGAAATACCATATAAAAAAAAGAAGCGGCGCGGCGCTCTGAAATTAAGGGTTTGGTGTAGCTACGTATACGTGGTCTTTCAAAACAGAGTAAAATGGGAGCGGCGCGCGGCTTAGTTTAGACGAAAAGTTCATTAATTATAGCCCTTTTCATGATATATTTTTTCCATATTTTTTAATCTTTCGAAATAGCATATAAAAATGAAAGCATCCAAGGCTGCTAAAAAACAGGGAAGGAATTGGTCCTGTTCAATATGTTTCTGAGGTGTCTCTCGTTACATACGTGGTATGAATTTGAGAAGCGTAGCTCTAATTATTGAGGAAAATTCATCAATACTGTAAAGAAAGTCTAGGCAAATGAGAGTTGCATATGTGGTACCAGTGGAAGATGGAAACAAGTTTGTTGAGGTGTTCAACTGCTATCACAATTCTTTGACGATCCAATGAATTTAAAGTTCCTCGATAAAGAATACAACACCGAAAATCAAAAATTGTATATTTTCTGAACTAGAGATTGACAGTAAACCTGCAATGGGTGTCCGAATCGTGGCAAACATAGTAACCCAGAATGCATAGCGGCATTCATTCATGTTTTATTTATTCATGCACACTGCAAGCTGCAGTCAAAGTTCAATGATATTGTATTGTACACATGTACAAGAATAAAGTCCCTGAATCTGATTCATATTCATTTATTTGTGAGGCAACGAGAAAATAGTATAAGTATTCACCAATTGAACACAGCAAAAATACCCTAACGTTGCTAAAAAATTCAAATCACAGACACAGCGTTTGGTTATGTGCTGGCGTTTGGTTATGTGCTGCAGCATAAGGAGACAGACCAAGTCCGATACTTTTACCCGAGCAGTAACATCCTGGTATTTGACCAACCGTTTACCATCAATAAGCGGGCGTCGCTAGAGACGATGCTGGAGAAACTGGACGCCGTGGATCCTATCGAATGGGCCCAACAACAACGCCCCAACACCAAGTGGATGGTGGAGCGGGTCACCAATGTCACGTTCTTCGTGACCAAGCTGACCAACCAACCCATCGGTTGAATGTATTCACCCATGCACTGATAGATACTCAGAATGCGCGAACAAGTATCTGAGGACATGCCTCAACGGAATCCTGGCCTGCCCGATTAGAACAAACGGTTCAGAACGAACATGGCCGAAGATGGATCTTTCTGAAATGGCGACTTCTGATTGGACAAGAGCAGCTGAGAATGCATCTAACGGACAAGAACGACTATGACAGATGCAGTGCCAAATGGCGGCCTCTGATTGGACAAGAGACTTCTTGAACTGTAAACCTACCCAACGCGGCTCCCCCGGCGTGGGTATGTTATGATGGAGGGGAAAATAAACTATATGAAAAAACGTGTTGTTGTTGTTGTTCTCTCATCTTTGTTGTTGCTGTTCTCTCTCCGGTCTATATCATGGCGTCAAGGTATTATGCTAGGGGGTAACGACGGTCATTGACGGGCGCCACTGCATTTCGATGTATTGGTGTGTAGGTAAATGAGAGCTTTTGGATCTAATTCACCAGGACGTTGAAGCGTTGAGCTTGGTGCTTCACACGACGCATTCGTACTGAGGATGGTCCATTTCTACATCAAATACCTTCCTTCACCGCCCCAAAACGCCCACTTTGGCTACTACTCGTACTGATGACGTCACCGATGACGTCACTGATGCAGTGGACATCCTTCAAATCGGGATTTACACCCCGAGAGCTACAAAATGACACTTTCCTAGACACATTCGGACCAATAGTGGTGCATATCGGCCTCAAAATGTCTATTTCCATACCCTTTTCCCACAATTCCCTGTTTGCGCATGCGCAGACTGGTGACAACGGCCGAGACACTAGTCCAGGCAGATGCCAACTCACATAGGCTTCAAAATAAGACCTCACTCGACCCAATCGGACCCATAGTAGCCCACCTAGACCCGAAAACGTCTATTTCCATACCCTTTTCCCACAATTCCCTGTCTGCGCATGCGCAGACTGGTGACAACGCCCGAGCCACTAGCCCAGTCAGATGCCCCCTCATGTAGGCTTCACATGGATACCCCATACGACTCCATCGGCCCAACAGTGGCTCCCCTGGATCTCAAAACGTGTATTTCCATAGCCTTTTCCCACAATTCCCTGTTTGCGCATGCGCATACTGGGGACAACGCCCGAACCACTAGTCCAGTCATATGCCCCCTCGTGTGTGCTTCACATTAATACTTCACTCGACCCAATCGGGACATTAGTGGCTCCCCTAGCTCTCAAAACGTCTATTTCCATACCCTTGGTCCACCGCGCATGCGCAGAATGCCGCTATTTCAACCCCAAACCCAACCCATCAGATGCCCCTTCACGAATGCTTCACGTTGATACCTCACTCAACCCCATCGGACCATTAGTGTCTCCCTTAGCTCCAAAACGTCTATTTTCATACCCTTTGGCCACCGCGCATGCGCAGAATGCCGATATTTCAACCCCGTACCCAGCCCATCAGATTCCCCCTCACCTAAGCTTCACATTGATACCTCATATGACCCTATCGGACCATTAGTGGCTCCCCTAGCTCCAAAACGTCTATTTCCATACCCTGGGTCCACCGCGCATGCGCAGAATGCCGCTATTTCAACCCCACACCCAACCCATCAGATGCCCCTTCACGAATCCTTTACTTTGATACCTTACTCGGCCCCCATACAGGCATTTTCCTGTATAGATTTAATATGCAAATGTTCGAAGCAGGGGAGAAAACCATGACTATGACCAAAAATCACAAAGTGCATCAAGAGTTAACTCCCCTTTGGAACTCTTTCTGTGATGGAGGTAGTTTGACCAAGTACCCCCTTCAAGTTTACCCGGGGGAACTCGAAACTTGGCACACAGCCAATGCTGATGCAATCCATAACCACAACGCCACCTACCGCCACCAAGAGTTACCTCCCCCGGCAAAATGAGACCTTTTTTGCACTTACTATACTACTGATGTTGATAATGGTTTTCTGTGTCTGTGATTTGAATTTTTTAGCAACGTTAGGGTATTTTTGCTGTGTTCAATTGGTGAATACTTATACTATTTTCTCGTTGCCTCACAAATAAATGAATATGAATCAGATTCAGGGACTTTATTCTTGTACATGTCTACAATACAATATCATTGAACTTTGACTGCAGCTTGCAGTGTGCATGAATAAATAAAACATGAATGAATGCCGCTATGCATTCTGGGTTACTATGTTTACCACGATTCGGACACCCGTTGCAGGTTTACTGTCAATCTCTAGTTCAGAAAATATACAATTTTTGATTTTCGGTGTTGTATTCTTTATCGAGGAACTTTAAATTCATTGGATCGTCAAAGAATTGTGATAGCAGTTGAACACCTCAACAAACTTGTTTCCATCTTCCACTGGTACCACATATGCAACTCTCATTTGCCTAGACTTTCTTTACAGTATTGATGAATTTTCCTCAATAATTAGAGCTACGCTTCTCAAATTCATACCACGTATGTAACGAGAGACACCTCAGAAACATATTGAACAGGACCAATTCCTTCCCTGTTTTTTAGCAGCCTTGGATGCTTTCATTTTTATATGCTATTTCGAAAGATTAAAAAATATGAAAAAAAATATATCATGAAAAGGGGTATAATTAATGAACTTTTCGTCTAAACTAAGCCGCGCGCCGCTCCCATTTTACTCTGTTTTGAAAGACCACGTACGTAGCTACACCATGCCCTTAATTTCAGAGCGGCGCGCGGCTTCGTTTTTTTTATATGCTATTTCGAAAGATTAAAAAATATGAAAAAAATATATCATGAAAAGGGGTATAATTAATGAACTTTTCGTGTAAACTAAGCCGCGCGCCTCTCCGATTTTACTCTGATCTGAAAGACCATGAACGTAGCTACACCATACTCTTAATTTCAGAGCGGCGCGCGGCTTCGTTTTTTTTATATGCTATTTCGAAATATTAAAAAAGATGAAAAAAATATATTATGAAAAGGGGTATAATTAATGAACGTTTCGTCTAAACTAAGCCGCGCGCCGCTCCAATTTTACTCTGCTTAGAAAGACCAGGTACGTAGCTACACCATACCCTTAATTTCAGAGCGGCGCGCGGCTTCGTTTTTTTTATGTGCTATTTCGAAATATTAAAAAATATGAAAAAAATATATTATGAAAAGGGGTATAATTGATGAACTTTTCGTCTAAACTAAGCCGCGCGCCGCTCCAATTTTACTCTGTTTAGAAAGACCACGAAAGTAGCTACACCATACCCTTAATTTCAGAGCGGCGCGCGGCTTCGTTTTTTTTATATGCTATTTCGAAAGATTAAAAAATATAAAAAAAATACATCACGAAAAGGGGTATAATTAATGAACTTTTCGTCTAAACTAAGCCGCGCCCCGCTCCCATTTTACTCTGTTTTGAAAGACCACGTACGTAGCTACACCATACCCTTAATTTCAGAGCGGCGCGTGGCTTCATTTTTTTTATATGCTATTTCGAAAGATTAAAAAATATGAAAAAATATATCATGAAAAGGGGTATAATTAATGAACTTTTCGTCTAAACTAAGCCGCGCGCCGCTCCCATTTTAATCTGATCTGAAAGAACATGTACGTAGCTACACCATACCCTTAATTTCAGAGCGGCGCGCGGTTTTTTTTTTTTATATACTATTTCGAAAGATTAAAAAATATGAAAAAATATATCATGAAAAGGGGTATAATTAATGAGCTTTTCGTCTAAACTAAGCCGCACGCCGCACCGATTTTAATCTGATCTGAAAGACCACGTACGTAGCTACACCATACCCTTAATTTCAGAGCGGCGCGCGGCTCGGTTTTTTTATATGCTATTTCGAAAGATTAAAAAATTTGAAAAAATATATCATTAAAATGGGTATAATTAATGAACTTTTCGTCTAAACTAAGCCGCGCGCCGCTCCCATTTTACTCTGTTTTGAAAGACCACGTACGTAGCTACACCATACTCTTAATTTCAGAGCAGCGCGCGGCTTCGTTTCTTTTATATGCTATTTCGAAAGATTAAAAAATATGAAAAATATATCATGAAAAGGGGTATAATTAATGAACTTTTCGTCTAAATTAAGCCGCGCGTTGCTCCCATTTTACTCTGTTTTCAAAGACCAGGTACGTAGCTACACCATACCCTTAATATCAGAGCAGCGCGCGGCTTCGTTTCTTTTATATACTATTTCGAAAGATTAAAAAATATGAAAAAAATATATCATGAAAAGGGGTATAATTAATGAACTTTTTGTCTAAACTAAGCCGCGCGCCGCTCCCATTTTACTCTGTTTTGAAAGACCACGTACGTAGCTACACCATACCCTTAATTTCAGAGCAGCGCGCGGCTTCGTTTCTTATATATGCTATTTCGAAAGATTAAAAAATATGAAAAAAATATATCATGAAAAGGGGTATAATTAATGAACTTTTCGTCTAAACTAAGCCGCGCGGCGCTCCGATTTTAATCTGATCTGAAAGACCATGTAAGTAGCTACACCATACCCTTAATTTCAGAGCGTCGCGCGGCTTCGTTTTTTTATATGCTATTTCGAAAGATTAAAAAATATGGAAAAAATATATCATGAAAAGGGGTATAATTAATGAACTTTTCGTCTAAACTAAGCTGCGCGGCGCTCCGATTTTAATCTGATCTGAAAGACCATGTAAGTAGCTACACCATATCCTTAATTTCAGAGCGGCGCGCGGATTTGTTTTTTTTATATACTATTCCGGAAGATTAAAAAATATGAAAAAAATATATCATGAAAAGGGGTATAATTAATGAACTTTTCATCTAAACTAAGCCGCGCGCCGCTCCGATTTTAATCTGATCTGAAAAACCAAGTATGCAGCTACATCATACCCTTAATTTCAGAGCAGCGCGCGTCTTCGTTTTTTTTATATGCTATTTCGAAAGATTAAAAAATATGAAAAAATATATCATGAAAATGGGTAGAATTAATGAACTTTTCGTCTAAACTAAGCCGCGCGCCGCTCCTATTTTACTCTGTTGTGAAAGACCACGTACGTAGCTACACCATACCCTTAATTTCAGATCGACGTGCGGCTTCGTTTTTTTGTATGCTATTTCAAAAGATTAAAAAATATGGAAAAATATATCATGAAAAGGGGTAGATATAATGAACTTTTCGTCTAAACTAAGCCGAGCGCCGCACTCATTTTACTCTGTTTTGAAAGACCACGTACGAAGCTACACCATACCCTTAATTTCAGAGCGGCGCGCGGCTTTGTTTTTTTTTATATGCTATTTCGAAAGATTAAAAAATATGAAAAAATATATTATGAAAAGGGGTATAATTAATGAACTTTTGGTTTAAACTAAGAGGCGCGCCGCTCCCATTTTACTCTGTTTTGAAAGACCACGTACGTAGCTACACCATACCCTTAATTTCAGAGCAGCACGCGGCTTCGTTTTTTTTATATGCTATTTCGAAAGATAAAAAGATATGAAAAAATATATCATGAAAAGTGGTATAATTAATGAACTTTTCGTCTAAACTAAGCCGCGCGCTGCTCCCATTTTACTCTGTTTTGAAAGACCACGAACGTAGCTACACCATGCCCTTAATTTCAGAGTGGCGCGCGGCTTCGATATTTTTATATGCTATTTCGAAAGATTAAAAAATATGAAAAAAATATATCATGGAAATGGGTATAATTAATGAACTTTTCTTCTAAACTAAGCCGCGCGCCGCTCCCATTTTACTCTGTTTTGAAAGACCACGTACGTAGCTACATCATACCCTTAATTTCAGAGCGGCGCGCGGCTTTATTTTTTTTACATGCTATTTCGAATGATAAAAAAAAATATGGAAAAAATATATCACGAAAAGGGGTATAATTAATGAACTTTTTGTCTAAACTAAGCCGCGCGCCGCTCCGATTTTAATCTGATCTGAAAGACCACGTACGTAGCTACACCATACCCTTAATTTCAGAGCGGCGCGCGGTTTTGTTTTTTTTATATACTATTTCGAAAGATTAAAAAATATGAAAAAAATATATTATGAAAAGGGGTATAATTAATGAAATTTTCGTGTAAACTAAGCCGCGCGCCGCTCCCATTTTAATCTGATCTGAAAAACCAAGTATGTAGCTACACCATACCCTTAATTTCAGAGCGGCGCGCGGCTTTGTTTTTTTTAATATACTATTTCGAAAGATTAAAAAATATGAAAAAATGTATCATGAAATGGGGTATAATTAATGAACTTTTTCGTCTAAGCTAAGCCGCGCGCCGCTCCCATTTTACTCTATTTTGAAAGACCACGTACGTAGCTACACCATACCCTTAATTTCAGAGCGGCGCGCGGCTTCGTTTTTTTTATATGCTATTTCGAAAGATTAAAAAATATGAAAAAAATATATCATGAAAATGGGTATAATTAATGAACTTTTCGTCTAAACTAAGCCGCGCGCCGCACCGATTTTAATCTGATCTGAAAAACCAAGTATGTAGCTACACCATACCCTTAATTTCAGAGCGGCACGCGGCTTCGATTTTTTAATATACTATTTCGAAAGATTAAAAAATATGAAAAAATATATCATGAAAAGGGGTATAATTAATGAACTTTTCGTCTAAACTAAGCCGCGCGCCGCTCCGATTTTAATCTGATCTGAAAAACCAAGTATGTAGCTACACCATACCCGTAATTTCAGAGCCGCGCGCGGCTTTGTTTTTTTACATGCTGTTTCGAAAGATTAAAAAAATATGAAAAAAATATATCATGAAAAGGGGTATAATTAATGAACTTTTCGTCTAAACTAAGCCGCGCGCCGCTCCCATTTTACTATGTTTTGAAAGACCACGTATACGTAGCTACACCGTACCCTTAATTTCAGAGCGGCGCGCGGCTTCGTTTTTTTTAATATACTATTTCGAAAGATTAAAAAATATGAAAAAAATATATCACGAAAAGGGGTAAAATTAATGAACGTTTCGTCTAAACTAAGCCGCGCGCCGCTCCGATTTTAATCTGAGCTGAAAAACCAAGTACGTAGCTACACCATACCCTTAATTTCAGAGCGGCGCGCGGCTTTGTTTTTTTACATGCTATTTCGAAAGATTAAAAAAATATGAAAAAAATATATCATGAAAAAGGGCATAATTAATGAACTTTTTGTCTAAACTAAACCGCGCGCCGCTCCCATTTTACTATGTTTTAAAAGACCACGTATACGTAGCTACACCGTACCCTAAATTTCAGAGCGGCGCGCGGCTTCGTTTTTTTTAATATACTATTTCGAAAGATTAAAAAATATGAAAAAAATATATCACGAAAAGGGGTAAAATTAATGAACGTTTCGTCTAAACTAAGCAGCGCGCCGCTCCCATTTTACTCTAGTTTGAAAGACCAAGTACGTAGCTACACCATACCTTTAATTTCAGAGCGGAGCGCGGCTTCGTTTTTTTTATATACTATTTCGTAAATATTAAAAAATATGAAAAAGATATATCATGAAAACGGGTATAATTAATGAACTTTTCGTCTAAACTAAGCCGCGCGCCGCTCCGATTTTAATCTGATCTGAAAAACCAAGTATGTAGCTACACCATACCCGTAATTTCAGAGCCGAGCGCGGCTTTGTTTTTTTACATGCTATTTCGAAAGATTAAAAAAATATGAAAAAAATATATCATGAAAAAGGGCATAATTAATGAACTTTTTGTCTAAACTAAACCGCGCGCCGCTCCCATTTTACTATGTTTTAAAAGACCACGTATACGTAGCTACACCGTACCCTAAATTTCAGAGCGGCGCGCGGCTTCGTTTTTTTTAATATACTATTTCGAAAGATTAAAAAATATGAAAAAAATATATCACGAAAAGGGGTAAAATTAATGAACTTTTCGTCTAAACTAAGCCGCGCACCGCTCCGATTTTAATCTGGTCTGAAAGACCATGTACGTAGCTACACCATACCCTTAATTTCAGAGCGGCGCGCGGCTTTGTTTTTTTTAATGTACTATTTCGAAAAATTAAAAAATATGAAAAAATATATCATAAAAACGGGTATAATTAATGAACGTTTCGTCTAAACTAAGCCGCGCGCCGCTCCGATTTTAATCTGAGCTGAAAAACCAAGTACGTAGCTACACCATACCCTTAATTTCAGAGCGGCGCGCGGCTTTGCCTTTTTTATATATACTATTTCGAAATATTAAAAAATATGAAAAAAATATATCATGAAAAGGGGTATAATTAATGAACTTTTCGTCTAAACTAAGCCGCGCGCCGCTCCGATTTTAATCTGATCTGAAAAACCAAGTATGTAGCTACACCATACCCTTAATTTCAGAGCGGCGCGCGGCTTTGTTTTTTTTAATATACTATTTCGAAAGATTAAAAAATATGAAAAAATATATCATGAAAAGGGGTATAATTAATGAACTTTTTCGTCTAAACTAAGCCGCGCGCCGCTCCCATATTACTCTAGTTTGAAAGACCACGTACGTAGCTACACCATACCCTTAATTTCAGAGCGGCGCGCGGCTTCGTTTTTTATATATGCTATTTCGAAGGATTAAAAAATATGAAAAAAATATATTATGAAAATGGGTATAATTAATGAACTTTTCGTCTAAACTAAGCCGCGCACCGCTCCGATTTTAATCTGATCTGAAAAACCAAGTATGTAGCTACACCATACCCTTAATTTCAGAGCGGTACGCGGCTTCGTTTTTTTAATATACTATTTCGAAAGATTAAAAAATATGAAAAAATATATCATGAAATGGGGTATAATTAATGAACTTTTCGTCTAAGCTAAGCCGCGCGCCGCTCCGATTTTAATCTGATCTGAAAAACCAAGTATGTAGCTACACCATACCCTTAATTTCAGAGCGGCGCGCGGCGTTATTTTTTTTGCATGCTATTTCGAAAGATTAAAAAATATGAAAAAAATATATCATGAAAAGGGGTATAATGAATGAACTTTTCGTCTAAACTAAGCCGCGGGCCGCTCCCATTTTACTCTGTTTTGAAAGACCACGTACGTAGCTACACCGTACCCTTAATTTCAGGGCGGCGCGCGGCTTCGTTTTTTTTAATATACTATTTGGAAAGATTAAAAAATATGAAAAATATATATCACGAAAAGGGGTAAAATTAATGAACTTTTCGTCTAAACTAAGCCGCGCACCGCTCCGATTTTCATCTGATCTGAAAGACCATGTACGTAGCTACACCATATCCTGAATTTTAGAGCGGCGCGCGGCTTTGTTTTTTTTAATATACTATTTCGAAAGATTAAAAAATATGAAAAAATATATCATGAAAACGGGTATAATTAATGAACGTTTCGTCTAAACTAAGCCGCGCGCCGCTCCGATTTTAATCTGAGCTGAAAAACCAAGTACGTAGCTACACCATACCCTTAATTTCAGAGCGGCGCGCGTCTTTGTTTTTTTTTATATACTATTTCGTAAATATTAAAAAATATGAAAAAAATATATCATGAAAACGGGTATAATTAATGAACTTTTCGTCTAACTAAGACGCGCGCCGCTCCGATTTTAATCTGATCTGAAAAACCAAGTACGTAGCTACACCATACCCTTAATTTCAGAGCGGCGCGCGGCTTTCTTTTTTTTTATATACTATTTCGAAATATTAAAAAATATATCATGAAAAGGGGTATAATTAATGAACTTTTCGTCTAAACTAAGCCGCGCGCCGCTCCGATTTTAATCTGATCTGAAAAACCAAGTATGTAGCTACACCATACCCTTAATTTCAGAGCGGCGCGCGGCTTGTTTTTTTTATATACTATTTCGAAAGATTAAAAATATGAAAAAAATATATCATGAAAAGGGGTATAATTAATGAACTTTTTCGTCTAAACTAAGCCGCGCGCCGCTCCCATTTTACTCTGTTTTGAAAGACCACGTACGTAGCTACACCATACCCTTAATTTCAGAGCGGCGCGCGGCTCCGTTTTTTTATATGCTATTTCGAAAGATTAAAAAATATGAAAAAAATATATCATGAAAAGGGGTATAATTAATGAACTTTTCGTCTAAACTAAGCCGCGCGCCGCTCCCATTTTAATCTGATCTGAAAAACCAAGTATGTAGCTACACCATACCCTTAATTTCAGAGCGGCGCGCGGCTTCGTTTTTTTTATATGCTATTTCGAAAGATTAAAAAATGTGAAAAAAATATGTCATGAAAAGGGGTATAATTAATGAACTTTTCGTCTAATCTAAGCCGCGCGCCGCTCCCATTTTACTCTGTTTTGAAAGACCACGTACGTAGCTACACCATACCCATAATTTCAGAGCGGCGCGCGGCTTCGTTTTTTTATATGCTATTTCGAAAGATTAAAAAAGATGAACAAATATATCATTAAAAGGGGTATAATTAATGAACTTTTCATCTAAACTAAGCCGCGCGGCGCTCCGATTTTAATCTGATCTGAAAGACCATGTAAGTAGCTACACCATACCCTTAATTTCAGAGCGGCGCGCGGCTGTGTTTTTGTTTTATATTCTATTTCGAAAGATTAAAAAACATGAAAAAATATATCAGGAAAAGGGGTATAATTAATGAACTTTTTGTCTAAACTAAGCCGCGCGCCGCACCGATTTTAATCTGATCTGGAAAGCCAAGTATGTAGCTACACCATACCCTTAATTTCAGAGCGGCGCGCGGCTTCGTTTTTTAAACAGGGAAGTTTCCCTGTTTCTTGCGATGCTAGATGAACTGGCTTATGGGTAATTTCAGAGGTACTATCTATCCAAGCGGTATGGTTTTCATTATAACACCCCTGCGCAAAATGAGAGAATGACTGAAACTTCCGCGTCACTCCGTTTATTGAACGCGATATGAAGTAGTTCGACCTAGTTTCGAATAATTTTTCTGAATTAATCTCACGACGAGCTGTTTCTAGGTGCAGATATTGAAGAATATGTCGGTTTCGTTTCCTGGACAACACTTCTGCTGATATCTTGTGAGATTTTCTTCGAAAGATTGTGTATTGTCTGTAAACTGATCAATATGACACAAGTCGTAGTCACGGAATATGCCGACTTCAACTTCGGCTCTGATAGCCAATGAAATACACCGAATTGACGAAATGACGTCATGTTTTAAGATCGGCTGAACCGCACTGCCAACATTATAGTGCAGTCCCGGAAAGAGAGTTTGAGAGAGGAGAGAGAAGGCAGTTCAGTTTTCAGTCCATGAGTCGGAGAGTTTTGACGCTGTGACCCGCAAGTGCGAGCTATTAGTTTGAAAACATTTCTTGCAAGGAAAACTTGATTTATTTCATCAAGCGAAAGCATCCTTTCAGCTGCAATTTTCAAATTGACTGATCTTATCGTCCAGCATCATTTGTCATCTAGCAAACATATCTTCTATATTCTGACCATATCCGTAATCATGACCAGGTCAGGGTAAAGAACGAACTGAGATATATATCCCAACTGGGATAAAATATCTCACATTGGATATTATTTTTATACTTCCATGATTGCAAGCTGACATATTTTGCTAGTTATCCTGTTCGTATAAAGACATACATCAGTTGTGAGTGATGGGAAATATACTGCAAACAACAACACGAAAAAATAATGCACGTAATTGTAATAACACAGAATAATTTTGGCGAGGAAAAGTCAGCAAAATTATACAATCGGATTGGCAGTTTGTGAAGTAGATTCTATCCTGTGTTTGTAGTTTATATGCCGAAATTCGCCATTGACGTTTAGTATGAAATTAGGATATATATCAATATCCAAACTTGGATTTAATATCCCAAGTGGGATATATATCCCAGTTAATTCTTTGCTCTGACCTGATGACAGCTTGTTTAAGTTAACAAAATAATTTTCCGTTTGGGCCGAGCAGTGAAGGGAAATTAATTTTTGATGTTAGTAGTATAGTAAGTGCGAAACAGGTCTTATTTTGCCGGGGGAGGTAACTCTTGGTGGCGGTAGGTGGCGTTGTGGTTATGGATTGCATCAGCATTGGCTGTGTGCCAAGTTTTGAGTTCCCCCGGGTAAACTTAAAGGGGGTACTTGGTCAAACTACCTCCACCACAGAAAGAGTTCCAAAGAGGAGTTAACTCTTGATGCACTTTGTGATTTTTGGTCATAGTCATGGTTTTCTCCCCTGATTCGAACATTTGCATATTAAATCTATACAGGAAAATGCCTGTATGGGGTATGGATGGTCCGATCGGGTCGAGTAAGGTATCAAAGTAAAGGATTCGTGAAGGGGCATCTGATGGGTTGGGTGTGGGGTTGAAATAGCGGCATTCTGCGCATGCGCGGTGGACCCAGTGTATGGAAATAACCGTTTTGGAGCTAGGGGAGCCACTAATGGTCCGATAGCGTCATATGAGGTATCAATGTGAAGCTTAGGTGCGGGGGAATCTGATGGGCTGGGTACGGGGTTGAAATATCGGCATTCTGCGCATGCGCGGTGGCCAAAGGGTATGAAAATAGACATTTTGGAGCTAAGGGAGCCACTAATGGTCCGATGGGGTTGAGTGAGGTATCAACGTGAAGCATTCGTGAAGGGGCATCTGATGGGTTGGGTTTGGGGTTGAAATAGCGGCATTCTGCGCATGCGCGGTGGACCAAGGGTGTGGAAATAGACGTTTTGGGAGCTAGGGGAGCCACTAATGGCCCGATTGGGTCGAGTGAAGTATTAATGTGAAGCACACGTGAGGGGGCATCTGACTGGACTAGTGGTTCGGGCGTTGTCCACAGTCTGCGCATGCGCAAACAGGGAATTGTGGGAAAAGGCTATGGAAATACACGTTTTGAGATCCAGGGGAGCCACTGTTGGGCCGATGGAGTCGTATGGGGTATCCATGTGAAGCCTACATGAGGGGGCATCTGACTGGACTAGTGGCTCGGGCGTTGTCACCAGTCTGCGCATGCGCAGACAGGGAATTGTAGGAAAAGGGTATGGAAATAGACGTTTTCGGGTCTAGGTGGGCTACTATGGGTCCGATTGGGTCGAGTGAGGTCTTATTTTGAAGCCTATGTGAGTTGGCATCTGCCTGGACTAGTGTCTCGGCCGTTGTCACCAGTCTGCGCATGCGCAAACAGGGAATTGTGGGAAAAGGGTATGGAAATAGACATTTTGAGGCCGATATGCACCACTATTGGTCCGAATGTGTCTAGGAAAGTGTCATTTTGTAGCTCTCGGGGTGTAAATCCCGATTTGAAGGATGTCCACTGCATCAGTGACGTCATCGGTGACGTCATCAGTACGAGTAGTAGCCAAAGTGGGCGTTTTGGGGCGGTGAAGGAAGGTATTTGATGTAGAAATGGACCATCCTCAGTACGAATGCGTCGTGTGAAGCACCAAGCTCAACGCTTCAACGTCCTGGTGAATTAGATCCAAAAGCTCTCATTTACCTACACACCAATACATCGAAATGCAGTGGCGCCCGTCAATGACCGTCGTTACCCCCTAGCATAATACCTTGACGCCATGATATAGACCGGAGAGAGAACAGCAACAACAAAGATGA
The DNA here is from genome assembly GCA_036873755.1 of Hanleya hanleyi. Taxonomy (NCBI): domain Eukaryota; kingdom Metazoa; phylum Mollusca; class Polyplacophora; order Lepidopleurida; family Hanleyidae; genus Hanleya; species Hanleya hanleyi. Next base: position 12,165 of record JAVTVY010006609.1, on the reverse strand, counting down.
GAGAACAACAACAACAACACGTTTTTTCATATAGTTTATTTTCCCCTCCATCATAACATACCCACGCCGGGGGAGCCGCGTTGGGTAGGTTTACAGTTCAAGAAGTCTCTTGTCCAATCAGAGGCCGCCATTTGGCACTGCATCTGTCATAGTCGTTCTTGTCCGTTAGATGCATTCTCAGCTGCTCTTGTCCAATCAGAAGTCGCCATTTCAGAAAGATCCATCTTCGGCCATGTTCGTTCTGAACCGTTTGTTCTAATCGGGCAGGCCAGGATTCCGTTGAGGCATGTCCTCAGATACTTGTTCGCGCATTCTGAGTATCTATCAGTGCATGGGTGAATACATTCAACCGATGGGTTGGTTGGTCAGCTTGGTCACGAAGAACGTGACATTGGTGACCCGCTCCACCATCCACTTGGTGTTGGGGCGTTGTTGTTGGGCCCATTCGATAGGATCCACGGCGTCCAGTTTCTCCAGCATCGTCTCTAGCGACGCCCGCTTATTGATGGTAAACGGTTGGTCAAATACCAGGATGTTACTGCTCGGGTAAAAGTATCGGACTTGGTCTGTCTCCTTATGCTGCAGCACATAACCAAACGCCAGATTTAATTTGAAGGACGTAGCTTGGTCATTGAAGATGGCTTCCAGGTAGCTGCGTAGACGAGCGAGGTTGGTCAGTCGGAAGTTGTAGATATCTTGAATAGGGCGATGACGGTGGAAACAGTGCCGTATCATGGGCCAATGGCGCCGATAGATGTCACTCACTGGATGGTCTTCATGTAACAGATCGCTAGGAACATCCACCGCATCTTCCAGAAAATGTGCGTTGTTGTCAGTCCTATGACTCGAAACAGTAATGCTAGGGAACGGCTGGATATCTACGCTCTTCTGAACTGTGGGTATAGGCGGGCTCTCCGTGATCGCATCACCAGTGGCATTCGTCTCCCCGGCCTCATCTTCACTAGGTCTGACCCTCCTGTGTGCCTCTTTAGTGGAAAGTTGTCGCTCATACCGTGGTGACGGACTATGAATCAAACGCTGATGACGTCTTAACTGACTGGGTCGTTTGAAGAGTTGACCACATTCATTACATTGTTCCATCGCGCCCTCGTGGAGTGAACGTTCGTGGCGCAGTAAAGCATCTTCCCGATTAAATCACCGTGCGCAAGTTATACAAGTATACCGTGCGCCTTTGTGGATGGAAGACTCATGCCGTCGCAAATCTTCTGGGCGAGTAAATGGCTTCAGGCAGGTCGAACAAGAGAACATGTCGGCTGCGTATCAGAAAATGCTGAATATTCCCACCTACCGCCACTTTTATAAGCCCGAAGCCCACAAGAACTATCCTACGTTGTTCTCTCCACCAATCAGCGCATCGCTGTCCTCTACACTCGGGTACGTCTACGTACATATCTATCCTGTATTAGACAATATCTTCCCTGTATTTAATGTACATGTAATCTGCGCACATGCGCATGTACTATGTGAATGTACATGTACTATTTGTCTGTACACGTAATCTGTCCATGTACATGTACTCTGTCAATACAAATGTTCCTTATCCATGTAAACGTACTCTGTGCATGTCATTCTACATGTACTCTGCTCATGTCCATGTGAATATACCCTATTCAAATGCATATACATACTCTGTCCATATCGCCATATATCTGAAATATTGTGGAATGCGACGTTAAACCTTAATCCTCTTACTCTCTCTCTCTCGCTCTCTTTCTCAATGAACATGTACTCTGTACAATATCGCATGATGTAAACCGGTGAGAGAACAACAACAACAACCAGGATGACAGGTCAATCATTTTATTATCCTCTCCAATACATTATACACAAGCTGGGGGAGCCGCGTTGGGTTTACAATACAATTAGCCTCTTGTCCAATCAGAGGCCGCCATTTGCATCTCTCATATTCGTTCTTGTCCGTTAGATGTATTTTCGGCTGTCCAATCAGAAACCACCGTTTCAGAAAGTTCCATCTTTGCTCGGTGTGACCTAATATGATTCTTACTCATCCATTCAGCTGTCTGTACATATGTTAGAAGTCTCTCTTTCGATATAATGGCGGACATATTTTATCCATACAATGATGGAGTCATATGAGGCATCCATGTGAAGCACACATGAGGGGGCATCTGACTGGACTAGTGGCTCGGCCGTTGTCAACATTCTGCGCATGCGCAGACAGGGAATTGTGGGAAAAGTGTATGCAAATAGACGTTTTAGGGTCAATTTGGGCCCCTGGTCGGCCTATGAGGTCGAGTGAGGTATTGTTGTAAAGGATACGTGAGGGGGCATCCGGCTGGACTAGTATGACGTGGAACGGACGTCATTCTGCGCATGCGCAGTAGACAAAATTTATGGAAATAGACGTTTTAGGGTCTAGGTGAACCACTAATGGTCCAATGGAGTTGAGTGAGGTATCAATGTAAAGCAGTCGTGAAGGAGCATCCAGTCATGGATGGGTGCATGTAAAATTAGGATTTTTTCCCGAAAATATAAAAAGCGGAACACGGACTTTACCCCTGAAATAGAGGAAAACACCTATCAACCCTAGATAAAAGGGATAATATCGGTCCCCGGGCTTATTGGGACCTGCCTATCAAGTCAATGGGGTGGATGCATGTAAAACTTTCTCCAGAAAAAAGCGGAAAGCGGACTTTACCCCTAAAATAGGGGAAAACACCTATGAACCCTATCTCAATTCCGGAGCTCCAAGAGCTCCCGAGCTCCGAGTTCCAAGAGCTCCTAACTCCAAGAGCTCCGGAGCTCCGAGCGCCAAGAGCTCCGGAGCTCCGACGGCACCACCGGGCGTTGACGGGCGTTGCTACAAGAGAACTCAGAGCTCCGGAGCTCGGAGCTCCGGAGTTCCGAGTTCCAAGAGCTCCGGAGCTCCGAGTTCTAACCCGGATGTAAGATGAGGACCCGGATGTAAAACCACAGCACCCAGGGAAGTGACCTTTGACCCTGCGCTACTCGAAAGTGACGTCATCGTACGCAGGCACATATATATGCCCGATGCACCCACACCCTGGTGTACCCTATGCCCTTAAACGTCTATTTGCATACACTTTTCCCACAATTCCCTGTCTGCGCATGCGCAGAATGTTGACAACGGCCGAGCCACTAGTCCAGTCAGATGACCCCTCATGTGTGCTTCACATGGATACCTCATATGACTCCATCATTGTATGGATAAAATATGGCCGCCATTATATCGAAAGAGAGACTTCCCATGTACTTCAAGATCCTCATGGTACTCATATGAACAGTCACAATCAAAGCGTGACTGAGATACATCTTTTTTTTTAGATGACGACTCTATAACGAATATTATGGATTAAGAATATTGATCAGCGATACGGATTTGATATTTTTGGAACATCATGATGTCTTGCCGGCATCATTGAAAACTGTTGACCGCTTCTCTCTTGCAGGAAACAAGCCTATGTTTATGTATACTATGATTGTTTTTTTGAATTTGATGCTAATACTGTTATGTGGAAAATGGAATAGGTCTTTGGATTATGGACGCGGATATTCTCTAATGGACGACGGCTGGATTATGAATGACGGACTAGACGCTTGTAATTCTAACATATGTACAGACAGCTGAATGGATGAGTAAGAATCATATTAGGTCACACCGAGCAAAGATGGAACTTTCTGAAACGGTGGTTTCTGATTGGACAGCCGAGAATACATCTAACGGACAAGAACGAGTATGAGAGATGCAAATGGCGGCCTCTGATTGGACAAGAGGCTAATTGTATTGTAAACCCAACGCGGCTCCCCCAGCTTGTGTATAATGTATTGGAGGGGATAATAAAATGATTGACCTGTCATCCTGGTTGTTGTTGTTGTTCTCTCACCGGTCTACATCATGCGATATTGTACAGAGTACATGTTCATTGAGAAAGAGAGAGAGAGAGAGAGAGTAAGAGAATTAAGGTTTAACGTCGCATTCCACAATATTTCAGATGTATAGCGATATGGACAGAGAGTATGTATATGCATTTGAATAGGGTATATTCACATGGACATGAGCAGAGTACATGTAGAATGACATGCACAGAGTACGTTTACATGGATAAGGAAAATTTGTATTGACAGAGTACATGTACATGGACAGATTACGTGTACAGACAAATAGTACATATACATTCACATAGTACATGCGCATGTGCGCAGATTACATGTACATTAAATACAGGGAAGATATTGTCTAATACAGGATAGATATGGTATAATACATTTTGTTACGGTGTGTACGTAGACATGTGACAAGTGCGTACCCGAGTGTAGAGGACAGCGATGCGCTGATTGGTGGAGAGAACAACGTAGGATAGTTCTTGTGGGCTTCGGGCTTATAAAAGTGGCGGTAGGTGGGAATATTCAGCATTTTCTGATACGCAGCCGACAGTTCTCTTGTTCGACCTGCCTGAAGCCATTTACTCGCCCAGAAGATTTGCGACGGCATGATTCTTCCATCCACAAAGGCGCACTGTATACTTGTATAACTTGCGCACGGTCATTTAATCGGGAAGATGCTTTACTGCGGCACGAACGTTCACTCCACGAGGGCGCGAAGGAACAATGTAATGAATGTGGTCAACTCTTCAAACGACCCAGTCAGTTAAGACGTCATCAGCGTTTGATTCATAGTCCGTCACCACGGTATGAGCGACAACTTTCCACTAAAGAGGCACACAGGAGGGTCAGACCTAGTGAAGATGAGGCCGGGGAGACGAATGCCACTGGTGATGCGATTACGGAGAGCTCGCATATACCCACAGTTCAGAAGAGCGTAGATATCCAGCCGTTCCCTAGCATTACTGTTTCGAGTCATAGGACTGACAACAACGCACATTTTCTGGAAGATGCGGTGGATGTTCCTAGCGATCCGTTACATGAAGACCATCCAGTGAGTGACATCTATCGGCGCCATTGGCCCATGATACGGCACTGTTTCCACCGTCATCGCCCTATTCAAGATATCTACAATTTCCGACTGACCAACCTCGCTCGTCTACGCAGCTACCTGGAAGCCATCTTCAATGACCAAGCTACGTCCTTCAAATTAAATCTGGCGTTTGGTTATGTGCTGCAGCATAAGGAGACAGACCAAGTCCGATACTTTTACCCGAGCAGTAAAATCCTGGTATTTGACCAACCGTTTACCATCAATAACCGGGTGTCGCTAAAGACGATGCTGGAGAAACTGGACGCCGTGGATCCTATCGAATGGGCCCAACAACAACGCCCCAACACCAAGTGGATGGTGGAGCGGGTCACCAATGTCACGTTCTTCGTGACCAAGCTGACCAACCAACCCATCGGTTGAATGTATTCACCCATGCACTGATAGATAGTCAGAATGCGCGAACAAGTATCTGAGGACATGCCTCAACGGAATCCTGGCCTGCCCGATTAGAACAAACGGTTCAGAACGAACATGGCCGAAGATGGATCTTTCTGAAATGGCGACTTCTGATTTGACAAGAGCAGCTGAGAATGCATCTAACGGACAAGAACGACTATGACAGATGCAGTGCCAAATGGCGGCCTCTGATTGGACAAGAGACTTCTTGAACTGTAAACCTACCCAACGCGGCTCCCCCGGCGTGGGTATGTTATGATGGAGGGGAAAATAAACTATATGAAAAAACGTGTTGTTGTTGTTGTTCTCTCATCTTTGTTGTTGTTGTTCTCTCTCCGGTCTATATCATGGCGTCAAGGTGTTATGCTAGGGCGTAACGACGGTCATTGACGGGCGCCACTGCATTTCGATGTATTGGTGTGTAGGTAAATGAGAGCTTTTGGCCTAATTCACCAGGACGTTGAAGCGTTGAGCTTGGTGCTTCACACGACGCATTCGGGCTGAGGATGGTCCATTTCTACATCAAATACCTTCCTTCACCGCCCCAAATCACCCACTTTGGCAACTACTCGTACTGATGACGTCACCGATGACGTCACTGATGCAGTGGACATCCTTCAAATCGGGGTTTACACCCCGAGAGCTACAAAATGACACATTCCTAGACACATTCGGACCAATAGTGGTGCATATCGGCCTCAAAATGTCTATTTTCATACCCTTTTCCCACAATTCCCTGTTTGCGCATGCGCAGACTGGTGACAACGGCCGAGACACTAGTCCAGGCAGATGCCAACTCACATAGGCTTCAAAATAAGACCTCACTCGACCCAATCGGACCCATAGTAGCCCACCTAGACCCGAAAACGTCTATTTCCATACCCTTTTCCCACAATTCCCTGTCTGCGCATGCGCAGACTGGTGACAACGCCCGAGCCACTAGCCCAGTCAGATGCCCCCTCATGTAGGCTTCACATGGATACCCCATACGACTCCATCGGCCCAACAGTGGCTCCCCTGGATCTCAAAACGTGTATTTCCATAGCCTTTTCCCACAATTCCCTGTTTGCGCATGCGCATACTGGGGACAACGCCCGAACCACTAGTCCAGTCATATGCCCCCTCGTGTGTGCTTCACATTAATACTTCACTCGACCCAATCGGGACATTAGTGGCTCCCCTAGCTCTCAAAACGTCTATTTCCATACCCTTGGTCCACCGCGCATGCGCAGAATGCCGCTATTTCAACCCCAAACCCAACCCATCAGATGCCCCTTCACGAATGCTTCACGTTGATACCTCACTCAACCCCATCGGACCATTAGTGTCTCCCTTAGCTCCAAAACGTCTATTTTCATACCCTTTGGCCACCGCGCATGCGCAGAATGCCGATATTTCAACCCCGTACCCAGCCCATCAGATTCCCCCTCACCTAAGCTTCACATTGATACCTCATATGACCCTATCGGACCATTAGTGGCTCCCCTAGCTCCAAAACGTCTATTTCCATACCCTGGGTCCACCGCGCATGCGCAGAATGCCGCTATTTCAACCCCACACCCAACCCATCAGATGCCCCTTCACGAATCCTTTACTTTGATACCTTACTCGGCCCCCATACAGGCATTTTCCTGTATAGATTTAATATGCAAATGTTCGAAGCAGGGGAGAAAACCATGACTATGACCAAAAATCACAAAGTGCATCAAGAGTTAACTCCCCTTTGGAACTCTTTCTGTGATGGAGGTAGTTTGACCAAGTACCCCCTTCAAGTTTACCCGGGGGAACTCAAAACTTGGCACACAGCCAATGCTGATGCAATCCATAACCACAACGCCACCTACCGCCACCAAGAGTTACCTCCCCTGGCAAAATGAGACCTTTTTTGCACTTACTATACTACTGATGTTGATAATGGTTTTCTGTGTCTGTGATTTGAATTTTTTAGCAACGTTAGGGTATTTTTGCTGTGTTCAATTGGTGAATACTTATACTATTTTCTCGTTGCCTCACAAATAAATGAATATGAATCAGATTCAGGGACTTTATTCTTGTACATGTCTACAATACAATATCATTGAACTTTGACTGCAGCTTGCAGTGTGCATGAATAAATAAAACATGAATGAATGCCGCTATGCATTCTGGGTTACTATGTTTACCACGATTCGGACACCCGTTGCAGGTTTACTGTCAATCTCTAGTTCAGAAAATATACAATTTTTGATTTTCGGTGTTGTATTCTTTATCGAGGAACTTTAAATTCATTGGATCGTCAAAGAATTGTGATAGCAGTTGAACACCTCAACAAACTTGTTTCCATCTTCCACTGGTACCACATATGCAACTCTCATTTGCCTAGACTTTCTTTACAGTATTGATGAATTTTCCTCAATAATTAGAGCTACGCTTCTCAAATTCATACCACGTATGTAACGAGAGACACCTCAGAAACATATTGAACAGGACCAATTCCTTCCCTGTTTTTTAGCAGCCTTGGATGCTTTCATTTTTATATGCTATTTCGAAAGATTAAAAAATATGAAAAAAAATATATCATGAAAAGGGGTATAATTAATGAACTTTTCGTCTAAACTAAGCCGCGCGCCGCTCCCATTTTACTCTGTTTTGAAAGACCACGTACGTAGCTACACCATACCCTTAATTTCAGAGCGGCGCGCGGCTTCGTTTTTTTATATGCTATTTCGAAAGATTAAAAAATATGAAAAATATATCATGAAAGGGGTATAATTAATGAACTTTTCGTCTAAACTAAGCCGCGCGCCGCTCCCATTTTACTCTGTTTTGAAAGACCACGTACGTAGCTACACCATACTCTTAATTTCAGAGCAGCGCACGGCTTCGTTTCTTTTATATGCTATTTCGAAAGATTAAAAAATATGAAAAATATATCATGAAAAGGGGTATAATTAATGAACGTTTCGTCTAAACTAAGCCGCGCGTTGCTCCCATTTTACTCTGTTTTGAAAGACCAGGTACGTAGCTACACCATACCCTTAATTTCAGAGCAGCGCGCGGCTTCGTTTCTTTTATATGCTATTTCGAAAGATTAAAAAATATGAAAAAAATATATCATGAAAAGGGGTATAATTGATGAACTTTTTGTCTAAACTAAGCCGCGCGCCGCTCCCATTTTACTCTGTTTTGAAAGACCACGTACGTAGCTACACCATACTCTTAATTTCAGAGCAGCGCACGGCTTCGTTTCTTTTATATGCTATTTCGAAAGATTAAAAAATATGAAAAATATATCATGAAAAGGGGTATAATTAATGAACTTTTCGTCTAAACTAAGCCGCGCGTCGCTCCCATATTACTCTGTTTTGAAAGACCAGGTACGTAGCTACACCGTACCCCTAATTTCAGAGCGGCGCGCGGCTTCGTTTTTTTTTATATACTATCTCGACAGATTAAAAAAATATAAAAAAAATATATCACGAAAAGGGGTAAAATTAATGAACTTTTCGTCTAAACTAAGCCGCGCGCCGATCCGATTTTAATCTGATCTGAAAGACCATGTACGTAGCTACACCATACCCTTAATTTCAGAGCGGCGCACGGCTATATTTTTTTATATACTATTCCGAAATATTAAAAAATATGAAAAAAATATATCATGAAAAGGGGTATAATTAATGAACTTTTCGTCTAAACTAAGCCGCGCGCCGCTCCCATTTTACTCTGTTGTGAAAGACCACGTACGTAGCTACACCATACCCTAAATTTCAGAGCGGCGCGCTGCTTCGTTTTTTTATATGCTATTTCGAATGATTAAAAACTATGAATAAATATATCATGAAAAGGGGTATAATTAATGAACTTTTCGTCTAAACTAAGCCGCGCGCCGCTCCCATTTTACTCTGTTTTGAAAGACCACGTACGTAGCTACACCATACTCTTAATTTCAGAGCAGCGCGCGGCTTCGTTTCTTTTATATGCTATTTCGAAAGATTAAAAAATATGAAAAATATATCATGAAAAGGGGTATAATTAATGAACTTTTCGTCTAAATTAAGCCGCGCGTTGCTCCCATTTTACTCTGTTTTCAAAGACCAGGTACGTAGCTACACCATACCCTTAATATCAGAGCAGCGCGCGGCTTCGTTTCTTTTATATACTATTTCGAAAGATTAAAAAATATGAACAAAATATATCATGAAAAGGGGTATAATTAATGAACTTTTTGTCTAAACTAAGCCGCGCGCCGCTCCCATTTTACTCTGTTTTGAAAGACCACGTACGTAGCTACACCATACCCTTAATTTCAGAGCAGCGCGCGGCTTCGTTTCTTATATATGCTATTTCGAAAGATTAAAAAATATGAAAAAAATATATCATGAAAAGGGGTATAATTAATGAACTTTTCGTCTAAACTAAGCCGCGCGGCGCTCCGATTTTAATCTGATCTGAAAGACCATGTAAGTAGCTACACCATACCCTTAATTTCAGAGCGGCGCGCGGCTTCGTTTTTTTATATGCTATTTCGAAAGATTAAAAAATATGGAAAAAATATATCATGAAAAGGGGTATAATTAATGAACTTTTCGTCTAAACTAAGCTGCGCGGCGCTCCGATTTTAATCTGATCTGAAAGACCATGTAAGTAGCTACACCATATCCTTAATTTCAGAGCGGCGCGCGGATTTGTTTTTTTATTATATTCTATTTCGAAAGATTAAAAAACATGAAAAAATATATCAGGAAAGGGGTATAATTAATGAACTTTTCGTCTAAACTAAGCCGCGCGCCGCACCGATTTTAATCTGATCTGAAAAACCAAGTATGTAGCTACACCATACCCTTAATTTCAGAGCGGCGCGCGGCTTCGTTTTTTTTATATGCTATTTCGAAAGATTAAAAAATATGAAAAGATATATCATGAAAAGGGGTATAATTAATGAACTTTTCGTCTAAACTAAGCCGCGCGCCGCTCCCATTTTATTCTGTTTTGAAAGAGCACGTACGTAGCTACGCCATACCTTTAATTTCAGAGCAGCGCGCGGCTTCGTTTCTTTTATATGCTATTTCGAAAGATTAAAAAATATGAAAAAATATATCATGAAAAGGGGTATAATTAATGAACTTTTCGTCTAAACTAAGCCGCGCGCCGCTCCCATTTTACTCTGTTTTGAAAGACCACGTACGTAGCTACACCATACCCTTAATTTCAGAGCGGCGCGCGGCTTCGTTTTTTTATATATGCTATTTCGAAAGATTAAAAAATATGAAAAAAATATATCATGAAAAGGGGTATAATTAATGAACTTTTCGTCTAAACTAAGCCCCGCGCCGCTCCCATTTTACTCTGTTTTGAAAGACCACGTACGTAGCTACACCATACCCTTAATTTCAGGGCGGCGCGCGGCTTCGTTTTTTTACATGCTATTTCGAAAGATTGTCCCGGAGCACAAAACACAATTCCCGGAGCGAATCGGTGAAATTTTTGGGAAAAGTCACCGAGGCCTGTATATAGCCCCATATAGTCCTATACTGGCTATATGGGGGTATAGGTTCAACCTGGGAAATTCACACACGTTCATTGTGATATGGGTTGTTTGGATTTGTTTTCACGTCTCGTCATTTAGAACACGATGGGAAGGGTCTCGGAGCGCAACGGTGAAATTTTTGGAAAAGTACCATATAGCCCATATAGTCCCATACTGGCTATATGGGGGTATAGTTTCAACCTGGGAAATTCACACACGCTCATTGTGATATGGGTTGTTTGGATTTGTTTTTCACGTCTCGTCATTTAGAACACGATGGGAAGGGTCTCGGAGCGCAACGGTGAATTTTTTGGAAAAGTACCATATAGCTCATATAGTCCCATACTGGCTATATGGGGGTATAGGTTCAACCTGGGAAATTCACACACGTTCATTGTGATATGGGTTGTTTGGATTTGTTTTTCACGTCTCGTCATTTAGAACACGATGGGAAGGGTTTCGAAGCGAAATGGTCAATTTTTTTAAAAAGTGCCGGGCAGGTCTGTATATAGGCTCATATAGCTCCATACTATATATATATATATATGGGGTATAGGTTCAACCTGGGAAATTCACATACGTTCATTGTGAAATGGGTTGTTTGGATTTGTTTTTCACGTCTCGTCATTTAGAACACGATGAGAAGGGTTTCGAAACGAAACGGTGAAAGTTTTGGAAAAAGTTCACCGAGGCCTGGGTAATCCCATAAGTGTATACTGCATGGCTATGGGGGTATAGGCCCATACTGGGTTGACGTTTTGGGATCTAGGTGAGCCCCTAATGATCCTATGGTGTCGTATGAGGTCTTGTTTTGAAGCTCTCGCGGAGGAGCATCCGACTGCACTAATGGTTCGTCCGTTTTTAATATTTTGCGCATGCGCAGTTTGGCCGTAGTATAGAAAGCAGGCATTTTGGGGGGTACGTGGGGTGTGTTTGGGGTAGAGATGGACCGCTATGGGTCTGAATGGGTCGTGGGAGGTATCAAAGTGAAGCTTGTGGAAGGGAGAGTCAGAATGGTGTATTTTTAAGTGCAAGTCTCGTCAATCTGCGCATGCGCAGTTGGTTGTAGTAAGTAAAGTTGCCATTTCGGGGCAGTACAAGAAGGTATTTGGGGTAGAGATGGACCATCCTTGGTCCGAATGCGTCCTGGGAGGTGTTATTTTGTAGCTCTCGGGGTGTACACCCCGATTTTGGGGCTTCCCACGTCACCTGTGACGTCATCGGTGACGTCATCAGTACGAGTAGTAGCGAAAGTGGGCATTTT
>JAVTVY010006608.1:0-42282 GCA_036873755.1 Hanleya hanleyi | reverse complement strand
TGCGTTTAACCCTACCTGGCCTGGGGGGAGCCATTATGGCCCCCCTACCAAACTTTCTGCGCTATCTCCGGAACGACGAAACATGGAGTGCTGAAACTCCCGGACTTTATAGTTTATCTTATTGGGGTCATTTTGAGCCATTTGCATAACCCCCTGAGCAGAGGATCATGGGTAAATTCAAGATGGCGGCCACGTGGTATACCAGAAAAGTGATGTTTTTGTCACATTTCTTCGAAATTTCTGCTTTTCCGCGATGAAAAGTGGGCAAAAACTATTTTATTTCACATCACATTAATATTTTCTAATTTATCATGCAGTTTTTTGTGGAGAAATTGCATAAATAAAAAATTCGGAAAATCCGACCGAAAAATCGACCCCAAAATGCCGTTTTTGAAAATGACGTCACTGTGACGTCATCAAAGCGGCCATCATGGATTTTTTCACATTTTTTGGTAGAGCTTGACCCAAGGGTATAGTGTGGTAAGTTTCAGCCCCCTAGCTCAAGGGATAAGAAAAATAATTAGGGGGTGGGGCCTGGACAGGTCCCAAAAAGCCCAGGCCAGATAGGGTTAAAACAACTCCAAATGGTCGTCCCTTCATCGGAGTAGACAAAATATGTTATCCCTTCACAAACTCCACACCGCCTCCCCCACTAGAGAAAATTGTATTTTCTCATATACATATAGCACATTCTGTAATTTTCAACAAGCCTAATTAAAAAACTAGTCCGTATTTGAATCTGTATCTAGGAAACAATACAATATGGAAAGTACATCGATGCCTTCTAGGAATGAATGTTTTGTTGTTGCCATTATTTTATTATCATATACACATGTAACATACTGGGACCAACAGAGTTTTAAATTATCACATTTTTGATCAATCAACTTGAAATTGAAAATAAAACGAAGGATGTTTCCCGTGTTAGGGAACAATTCACTTTAGACAGTAACACACTCGCCTTCCAGAAATGTACATAAAAGCCGACAGTGACAAAAAATAATCAAAACAGTGGCATAACATATCAGGTGAACATCAAATTCACAAAATACTGTTCTCAACTGTATGGGTAATAATTAATCACCTGTGTCAATATGTGTATGGCTACCTTTCCATTTCTATATTTTGCGGGAGCTTGTTCCATACTGTGTACAATTTAGACTTACCAAATTGACACAGTCTGTGTACACTTTTCACCTTTTCTTGTGTTTCATGGTTGCACTTTCAGCACTTAACATACATTTACACGAGCCCAGGATCTAATTGCACTGCACATGCGATGTCATTGTCTTTGAGCATACATTCATCAGCATTTTTCAAAATATACTGTAGTGACAAAACCGATAACAACAACAACTACAGCAACAACAACAACACACGATCCACTAAGCCCTTAACTCGAGTTAGATTGTAACTCTGACCGAATGTGAAAGGGGGGTGAATCGGAGCTGTGGAGGATATTTTGCTCTAACCAACCAATTATTTTCCCACCCACGTTGCAAGTGTATACGTGTTGCTTTCAGCAATATCCAAAGCTATTAAGTTGTTATGGACAAAATTTGTTCAAAAGCATTGTAGATCAATTCAAAATGGTGACTTAGACTTTCGAGCGAAATAAGTAAAATTTTATTGTTTTCCTATTTTATACTGTATGATCGCTAATTGATTTTGTTGGTTTCATTTCCTACGAAATAATCAGTTTGAAACGCACTGGCCAGTTGTGTCTTTGGAGGGGGATTCGACAAACGCCTTCTTGCGCAGTCGACTACTGGATGTGGTTCCAGAACAAAAAACAAAAAAACCCCAAAACAATGAAGGCTGAAACTTTGTGAGATTTCCGCTTTTTACGTTAGATCAGTCATAATCCTACATATACATGTAGGTGCAAAAGACATTTTTTCACCAGTTTCAGTAAAAAAAATCACCAAAATATAACTTTCATTTTTTTTTTAGTTACGGTTAAATTTGTCTACATAAATATGCAATGGAAACCAATTAGGAAATCAGATTTATATGCATATATGACTTTCCCACAGATTGCAATTTCTTCTGAATTCACGATAGGGAGTTCAACCATTAGCAGTGTGACTAACGTCACAGGACCTACGAAGTATTGTAGGCATTAGGACTCCGACGCGAACTGAACTCTTGGAAATCCCTACCCCCAGTTGAAATCCTGCCTATATTAACATGGGCACTGCCCAAGTCAGAATCACCAGTGATTTTTATCAAAAATCACCAGAAATTTTCATCAAAAGTAGGTCAGCTCAGAACTGTTTGGTAACAGTCCCCTATTGCACCTTCATGCCAAAAATCAAGGTTCTAATGTCAACGGTTCTCCTTATTTTGCTGACGAAAGGATTCGGATGGACTGACTCACTGACTCACTCACTCACTCACTCATTACCGGACAATTTGCAATCTTGTGAATTCGCGGTAGGGAGTTCAAATAGTCGAGGGCCCAGAAGCCGATTGCTGTCAAGCCTATATTTTTCTTTGATAGCTAATATCACTCACGTCGAGATCAAATAGGTTTTCTGTTCTAGTACTCCGATTTAAATTGCCAATTTCATAGGGATGCTCATTTGAAATTTTGCTTGGGATGCTCGGGATAATGCTTCTAATTAGCAAAGTGCCGTATTCATATTAGGCATTACAACGGTCTGAGTTTTTCTCTGCAAATTAGACGATAAGATAAGATGAGATAAGATATTTTATTTAAAATCAGTGTTTGGTACGAGTAAAAACAATAAACGCTAGCTCGCAAGGAGCTATTTTCATCGACTATAGTGCAAAAGTATCAGGTACATGTACAAAAGTGCAAATATACACATAAAAACAAACAAATAAACATTGAACGTACCCAATAAAAATATGAAAGTGAATTTTGGTGCATTTTCAAGGATAAGACAACATAGGAAACAATTAACAACTATACAATTTCTGGGAGTATCCATGCTTCGCTGATGACCGCTACAGCCCCACACCACTAAACCGGCAAGGGTTCGAGCCCAGCTGGTCCATGTGTGAAAGTTTGTCTGTTACTTGCCGACGGGCTGTGGATCTATCCGGGTAATCCGGCTTTCTCCACCAACCAAACTGACACGAGAGAATTACTCCTGATCCTCGCATACCTTTGTGTACATACAGTTCACTCAGAGTATCAGGCTGTGGGGTCTAATGGATTCTTGTTAAATAAAACCGTTTCACTCCCCCCACCATTGAATACTATTTTTGATTTGATACGTGATCCTGAGATGAATCATGCAAGGTCGCTTCGGCAGTGGTGCAGACGGTAGATCAGTGGGTTAATCCTACCAGTCCTGGAGCCCCATTATGCCACCACCTACAAAACGTTCTGTGCCATCCCCGGAACGACAAAAAAATTTCTAGTTTATTATATTGGGGTAATTTTGAGCGAATTTGCATAACATCCCAAGCAGATGATCATGGACAAATTCAAAATGGCGGCCATGTGGGTACCAGAAAAGTTATGTTATCGTCATTGTTCTTTAAAATTTCTGCTTTTCCCCGAGGAGAAATGGACAAACACTTTTTTTTATTTCGCATCAGATTAATTGATCATGCAGTTTATTTTTCGGAAAAATTAAATAAACAAATCTAAAAATATGACCGAAAATTCGAACACAAAAATGCCTTTTTGTAAATGACGTCACTGCTGTGTCACTGTCACGTCATCAAAGCCTTCGTCTTGGATTTTCTTACATTTCTTTTAGCTCCCCAGCTCAACGAGAAAGAAAAAAGAATTCTGCGTGGGGGACCAAATCGCACGCCCAGCCATGAACAGGCCCCCCAAAATCCCAGGGCAGATAGTCTTAAAGAAACAAGTCAACAAGTGCTAAGGCCTACGCTACATGTCTAACGGTTATGTTAGGTCAAACCAAAGCTACATACACTCGTCAACAGAAAGAGGTCCTCACAATTTGGGATAACAGGGGACATTTGACCAGATGCCTTCAATTGAACAGACAAGAAAATGCCAAAGTTATGACAAGTGTTCACATCAACTTGGACCAGTTCCTTGGATTTTGGCAATACTAAATGGTATACCCAAGAAAACCAGCTAGGCAGTGCAGTCTGGCAAATATGGTCCACAAAGTGTTGCAGTAGCTGACCAAATACCACAACCTATGCTACGGTATAATTCTAGATGACACATGCCATTGATTCAAACAACAAAATGTGACCAGAGAGTATTCGCACTATAAAATATATATTATCTGATGGTCTCAGAGATGGTGTTCACAGTGACTGGATAGACATTGCCTTTGTCCTGTATAGAACATGAGAAACCAAGAAATATTAGTGATGCCAAATGGGAATCGAAGTGATTACTGAAGGGAGATATTATAGACTGCAACAGGATAGACAATTACTGGTAATCCAGATTATTCCCTATGGTATCCCGTTTATACAATTGGGGACTCAGGTGAGATACCGTTGCTGGATTTCCCTTCGGTCATCGTCAGAATTCAAAGGAATTTGTTCTGAATACGAACTTGCATTATCTAAATATTCCCTGATTTGAGTCGTTTTGTTCTATCTGACGATCACATAGTTCGTCATTTTTCAGCAAATGACTTGATATGGGTGTTACACATCGCTCTGAATATTTGTATCGAATACCGCTCAATTCGGCGCTAGGGGCCGAGTGGTCAGGGGTGTTACTCATCGCTCTGAATATTTGTATCGAATACCGCTCAATCCGGCGTTAGGGGCCGAGTGGTCAGGGGTGTTACTCATGGCTTTGAATATTTGTATCGAATACCGCTCAATCCGGCGCTAGGGGTCGAGTGGTCAGGGATGTTACTCATCGCTCTGAATATTTGTATCGAATACCGCACAATCCGGCGCTAGGGATCGAGTGGTTAGGGGTGTTACTCATCGCTCTGAATATTTGTATCGAATATCGCTCAATCCGGCGTTAGGTGCCGAGTGGTCAGGGGTGTTACTCATCGCTCTGAATATTTGTATCGAATATCGCTCAATCCGAGGTTAGGTACCGAGTGGTCAGGGGTGTTACTCATCGCTCTGAATATTTGTATCGAATATCGCTCAATCCGGCGTTTGGGGCCGAGTGATCAGGGGTGTTACCCATCGCTCTGAATATTTGTATCGAATACCGCTCAATCCGGCGCTAGGGGTCGAGTGGTCAGGGGTGTTACTCATCGCTCTGAATATTTGTATCGAATACCGCTCAATCCGGCGCTAGGGGTCGGCGCTAAGGGTCGAGTGGTCAGGGGTGTTACTCATCGCTCTGAATATTTGTATCGGATATCGCTCAATCCGGCGTTAGGTGCCGAGTGGTCAGGCGTGTTACTCATCACTCTGAATATTTGTATCGAATATCGCTCAGTCCGGCGTTAGGTGCCGAGTGGTCAAGGGTGTTACTCATCGCTCTGAATATTTGTATCGAATATCGCTCAATCCGGCGTTAGGTGCCGAGTGGGCAGGGGTGTTACTCATCGCTCTGAATATTTGTATCGAATACCACTCAATCCGGCGCTAGGGGTCGAGTGGTCAGGGGTGTTACTCATCGCTCTGGATATTTGTATCGGATATCGCTCAATCCGGCGTTAGGTGCCGAGTGGTCAGGGGTGTTACTCATCGCTCTGAATATTTGTATCGAATATCGCTCAATCCGGCCCTAGGGCCGAGTGGTCAGGGGTGTTACTCATCGCTCTGAATATTTGTATCGAATACCGCTCAATCCGGCCCTAGGGGTCCAGCGGCCAGGGGTGTTACTCGTCGCTCTGAATATTTGTATCGAATATCGCTCAATCCGGTGCTAGAGGCCGAGTGGTCAGGGGTGTTACTCATCGCTCTGAATATTTGTATCGAATACCGCTCAATCCGGTGCTAGAGGCCGAGTGGTCAGGTGTGTTACTCATCGCTCTGAATATTTGTATCGAATACCGCTCAATCCGGTGCTAGAGGCCGAGTGGTCAGGGGTGTTACTCATCGCTCTGAATATTTGTACCGATTTTCGCTCAACCCGGAGTTAGGTGCCGAGTGGTCAGGGGTGTTACTCATCGCTCTGAATATTTGTATCGAATACCGCTCAATCCGGCGTTAGATGCCGAGTGGTCAGGGGTGTTACTCATCGCTCTGAATATTTGTATCGAATACCGCTCAATCCGGTGCTAGAGGCCGAGTGGTCAGGGGTGTTACTCATCGCTCTGAATATTTGTATCGAATACCGCTCAATCCGGTGCTAGAGACCGAGTGGTCAGGGGTGTTACTCATCGCTCTGAATATTTGTATCGAATATCGCTCAATCCGGCGTTAGGTGCCGAGTGGGCAGGGGTGTTACTCATCGCTCTGAATAGTTGTATCGAATACCGCTCAATCCGGTGCTAGAGGCCGAGTGGTCAGGGGTGTTACTCATCGCTCTGAATATTTGTATCGAATACCGCTCAATCCGGTGCTAGAGTCCGAGTGGTCAGGGGTGTTACTCATCGCTCTGAATATTTGTATCGAATACCGCTCAAACCGACGTTAGGGGCCGAGTGGTCATTGGTGTTACTCATCGCTCTGAATATTTGTATCGAATACCGCTCAATCCGGCCCTAGGGGTCGAGTGGTCAGGGGTGTTACTCATCGCTCTGGATATTTGTATCGGATATCGCTCAATCCGGCGTTAGGTGCCGAGTGGTCAGGGGTGTTACTCATCGCTCTGAATATTTGTATCGAATATCGCTCAATCCGGCGTTAGGTGTCGAGTGTTCATGGGTGTTACTCATCGATCTGAATATTTGTATCGAATACCGTTCAATCCGGCGTTATGTGCCGAGTGGTCAGGGGTGTTACTCATCGCTCTGAATATTTGTATCGAATACCGCTCAATCCGGCGTTAGGGGCCGAGTGGTCAGGGGTGTTACTCATCGCTCTGAATATTTGTATCGAATACCGCTCAATCCGGCCCTAGGGGCCGAGTGGTCAGGGGTGTTACTCATCGCTCTGAATATTTGTATCGAATACCGCTCAATCCGGTGCTAGAGGCCGAGTGGTCAGGGGTGTTACTCATCGCTCTGAATATTTGTATCGAATACCGCTCAATCCGGTGCTAGAGGCCGAGTGGTCAGGGGTGTTACTCATCGCTCTGAATATTTGTATCGAATATCGCTCAACCCGGCGTTAGGTGCCGAGTGGAGAGGGGTGTTACTCATCGCTCTGAATATTTGTGTCGGATATCGCTCAATCCGGCGTTAGATGCCCAGTGGTCAGGAGTGTTACTCATCGCTCTGGATATTTGTATCGAATATCGCTCAATCCGGCGTTAGTTGCCGAGTGTTCAGAGGTGTTACTCATCGATCTGAATATTTGTATCGAATACCGCTAAATCCGGCGTTAGGTGCCGAGTGGTCAGGTGTGTTACTCATCGCTCTGAATATTTGTATCGAATACCGCTCAATCCGGCGTTAGGGGCCGAGTGGTCAGGGGTGTTACTCATCGCTCTGAATATTTGTATCGAATACCGCTCAATCCGGCCTTAGGGGTCGAGTGGTCAGGGGTGTTACTCATCGCTCTGAATATTTGTATCGAATACCGCTCAATCCGGCCCTAGGGGTCGAGCGGTCAGGGGTGTTACTCGTCGCTCTGAATATTTGTATCGAATATCGCTCAATCCGGTGCTAGAGGCCGAGTGGTCAGGGGTGTTACTCATCGCTCTGAATATTTGTATCGAATACCGCTCAATCCGGCGTTAGGTGCCGAGTGGTCAGGGGTGTTACTCATCGATCTGAATATTTGTATCGAATACCGCTCAATCCGGCGTTAGGTGCCGAGTGGTCAGGGGTGTTACTCATCGCTCTGAATATTTGTATCGAAAACCGCTCAATCCGGCGTTAGGGGCCGAGTGGTCAGGGGTGTTACTCATCGCTCTGAATATTTGTATCGAATACCGCTCAATCCGGCCCTAGGGGTCGAGCGGTCAGGGGTGTTACTCGTCGCTCTGAATATTTGTATCGAATATCGCTCAATCCGGTGCTAGAGGCCGAGTGGTCAGGGGTGTTACTCATCGCTCTGAATATTTGTATCGAATACCGCTCAATCCGGTGCTAGAGGCCGAGTGGTCAGGGGTGTTACTCATCGCTCTGAATATTTGTATCGAATACCGCTCAATCCGGTGCTAGAGGCCGAGTGGTCAGCGGTGTTACTCATCGCTCTGAATATTTGTACCGATTATCGCTCCACCCGGCGTTAGGTGCCGAGTGGTCAGGGGTGTTACTCATCGCTCTGAATATTTGTGTCGAATATCGCTCAATCCGGCGTTAGATGCCGAGTGGTCAGTGGTGTTACTCATCGCTCTGGATATTTGTATCGAATATCGCTCAATCCGGCTTTAGTTGGCGAGTGGTCAGGGGTGTTACTCATCGATCTGAATATTTGTATAGAATACCGCTCAATCCGGCGTTAGGTGCCGAGTGATCAGGGGTGTTACTCATCGCTCTGAATATTTGTATCGAATACCGCTCAATCCGGCGTTAGGGGCCGAGTGGTCAGGGGTGTTACTCATCGCTCTGAATATTTGTGTCGAATATCGCTCAATCCGGCGTTAGATGCCGAGTGGTCAGGGGTGTTACTCATCGCTCTGGATATTTGTATCGAATATCGCTCAATCCGGCTTTAGTTGGCGAGTGGTCAGGGGTGTTACTCATCGATCTGAATATTTGTATAGAATGCCGCTCAATCCGGCGTTAGGGGTCGAGTGGTCAGGGGTGTTACTCATCGCTCTGGATATTTGTATCGGATATCGCTCAATCCGGCGTTAGGTGCCGAGTGGTCAGGGGTGTTACTCATCGCTCTGAATATTTGTATCGAATATCGCTCAATCCGGCGTTAGGTGCCGAGTGGTCAGGGGTGTTACTCATCGATCTGAATATTTGTATCGAATACCGCTCAATCCGGCTATAGGTGCCGAGTGGTCAGGGGTGTTACTCATCGCTCTGAATATTTGTATCGAATACCGCTCAATCCGGCGTTAGGGGCCGAGTGGTCAGGGGTGTTACTCATCGCTCTGAATATTTGTATCGAATACCGCTCAATCCGGCCCTAGGGGTCGAGTGGTCAGGGGTGTTACTCATCGCTCTGAATATTTGTATCGAATACCGCTCAATCCGGTGCTAGAGGCCGAGTGGTCAGGGATGTTACTCATCGCTCTGAATATTTGTATCGAATACCGCTCAATCCGGTGCTAGAGGCCGAGTGGTCAGGGGTGTTACTCATCGCTCTGAATATTTGTATCGAATACCGCTCAATCCGGCCCTAGGGGTCGAGCGGTCAGGGGTGTTACTCGTTGCTCTGAATATTTGTATCGAATATCGCTCAATCCGGTGCTAGAGGCCGAGTGGTCAGGGGTGTTACTCATCGCTCTGAATATTTGTATCGAATATCGCTCAATCCGGTGCTAGAGGCCGAGTGGTCAGGGGTGTTACTCATCGCTCTGAATATTTGTATCGAATACCGCTCAATCCGGTGCTAGAGGCCGAGTGGTCAGGGGTGTTACTCATCGCTCTGAATATTTGTATCGAATACCGCTCAATCCGGTGCTAGAGGCCGAGTGGTCAGGTGTGTTACTCATCGCTCTGAATATTTGTATCGAATACCGCTCAATCCGGTGCTAGAGGCCGAGTGGTCAGGGGTGTTACTCATCGCTCTGAATATTTGTACCGATTTTCGCTCAACCCGGAGTTAGGTGCCGAGTGGTCAGGGGTGTTACTCATCGCTCTGAATATTTGTATCGAATACCGCTCAATCCGGCGTTAGATGCCGAGTGGTCAGGGGTGTTACTCATCGCTCTGAATATTTGTATCGAATACCGCTCAATCCGGTGCTAGAGGCCGAGTGGTCAGGGGTGTTACTCATCGCTCTGAATATTTGTATCGAATATCGCTCAATCCGGTGCTAGAGACCGAGTGGTCAGGGGTGTTACTCATCGCTCTGAATATTTGTATCGAATACCGCTCAATCCGGTGCTAGAGGCCGAGTGGTCAGGGGTGTTACTCATCGCTCTGAATATTTGTATCGAATATCGCTCAGTCCGGCGCTAGGTGCCGAGTGGTCAAGGGTGTTACTCATCGCTCTGAATATTTGTATCGAATATCGCTCAATCCGGCGTTAGGTGCCGAGTGGGCAGGGGTGTTACTCATCGCTCTGAATATTTGTATCGAATACCACTCAATCCGGCGCTAGGGGTCGAGTGGTCAGGGATGTTACTCATCGCTCTGGATATTTGTATCGGATATCGCTCAATCCGGCGTTAGGTGCCGAGTGGTCAGGGGTGTTACTCATCGCTCTGAATATTTGTATCGAATATCGCTCAATCCGGCGTTAGGTGCCGAGTGTTCAGGGGTGTTACTCATCGATCTGAATATTTGTATCGAATACCGCTCAATCCGGCGTTAGGTGCCGAGTGGTCAGGGGTGTTACTCATCGCTCTGAATATTTGTATCGAATACCGCTCAATCCGGCCCTAGGGGTCGAGTGGTCAGGGGTGTTACTCATCGCTCTGAATATTTGTATCGAATACCGCTCAATCCGGCCCTAGGGGTCCAGCGGCCAGGGGTGTTACTCGTCGCTCTGAATATTTGTATCGAATATCGCTCAATCCGGTGCTAGAGGCCGAGTGGTCAGGGGTGTTACTCATCGCTCTGAATATTTGTATCGAATACCGCTCAATCCGGTGCTAGAGGCCGAGTGGTCAGCGGTGTTACTCATCGCTCTGAATATTTGTACCGATTATCGCTCCACCCGGCGTTAGGTGCCGAGTGGTCAGGGGTGTTACTCATCGCTCTGAATATTTGTGTCGAATATCGCTCAATCCGGCGTTAGATGCCGAGTGGTCAGTGGTGTTACTCATCGCTCTGGATATTTGTATCGAATATCGCTCAATCCGGCTTTAGTTGGCGAGTGGTCAGGGGTGTTACTCATCGATCTGAATATTTGTATAGAATACCGCTCAATCCGGCGTTAGGTGCCGAGTGGTCAGGGGTGTTACTCATCGCTCTGAATATTTGTATCGAATACCGCTCAATCCGGCGTTAGGGGCCGAGTGGTCAGGAGTGTTACTCATCGCTCTGAATATTTGTATCGAATACCGCTCAATCCGGCCCTAGGGGTCGAGAGGTCAGGGGTGTTACTCATCGCTCTGAATATTTGTATCGAATACCGCTCAATCCGGCCCTAGGGGTCGAGCGGTCAGGGGTGTTACTCGTCGCTCTGAATATTTGTATCGAATATCGCTCAATCCGGTGCTAGAGGCCGAGTGGTCAGGGGTGTTACTCATCGCTCTGAATATTTGTATCGAATACCGCTCAATCCGGTGCTAGAGGCCGAGTGGTCAGGTGTGTTACTCATCGCTCTGAATATTTGTATCGAATACCGCTCAATCCGGTGCTAGAGGCCGAGTGGTCAGGGGTGTTACTCATCGCTCTGAATATTTGTACCGATTTTCGCTCAACCCGGAGTTAGGTGCCGAGTGGTCAGGGGTGTTACTCATCGCTCTGAATATTTGTATCGAATACCGCTCAATCCGGCGTTAGATGCCGAGTGGTCAGGGGTGTTACTCATCGCTCTGAATATTTGTATCAGGCTTCGTCCAATCAGTGCTAGAGGCCGAGTGGTCCGGGGTGTTACTCATCGCTCTGAATATTTGTATCGAATACCGCTCAATCCGGTGCTAGAGGCCGAGTGGTCAGGGGTGTTACTCATCGCTCTGAATATTTGTATCGAATACCGCTCAATCCGGTGCTAGAGGCCGAGTGGTCAGCGGTGTTACTCATCGCTCTGAATATTTGTACCGATTATCGCTCAACCCGGCGTTAGGTGCCGAGTGGTCAGGGGTGTTACTCATCGCTCTGAATATTTGTGTCGAATATCGCTCAATCCGGCGTTAGATGCCGAGTGGTCAGGGGTGTTACTCATCGCTCTGGATATTTGTATCGAATATCGCTCAATCCGGCTTTAGTTGGCGAGTGGTCAGGGGTGTTACTCATCGATCTGAATATTTGTATAGAATACCGCTCAATCCGGCGTTAGGTGCCGAGTGGTCAGGGGTGTTACTCATCGCTCTGAATATTTGTATCGAATACCGCTCAATCCGGCGTTAGGGGCCGAGTGGTCAGGAGTGTTACTCATCGCTCTGAATATTTGTATCGAATACCGCTCAATCCGGCCCTAGGGGTCGAGAGGTCAGGGGTGTTACTCATCGCTCTGAATATTTGTATCGAATACCGCTCAATCCGGCCCTAGGGGTCGAGCGGTCAGGGGTGTTACTCGTCGCTCTGAATATTTGTATCGAATATCGCTCAATCCGGTGCTAGAGGCCGAGTGGTCAGGGGTGTTACTCATCGCTCTGAATATTTGTATCGAATACCGCTCAATCCGGTGCTAGAGGCCGAGTGGTCAAGGGTGTTACTCATCGCTCTGAATATTTGTATCGAATACCGCTCAATCCGGTGCTAGAGGCCGAGTGGTCAGCGGTGTTACTCATCGCTCTGAATATTTGTACGGATTATCGCTCAACCCGGCGTTAGGTGCCGAGTGGTCAGGGGTGTTACTCATCGCTCTGAATATTTGTGTCGAATATCGCGCAATCCGGCGTTAGATGCCGAGTGGTCAGGGGTGTTACTCATCGCTCTGGATATTTGTATCGAATATCGCTCAATCCGGCGTTAGTTGGCGAGTGGTCAGGGGTGTTACTCATCGATCTGAATATTTGTATCGAATATCGCTCAATCCGGTGCTAGAGACCGAGTGGTCAGGGGTGTTACTCATCGCTCTGAATATTTGTATCGAATATCGCTCAATCCGGCGTTAGGTGCCGAGTGGGCAGGGGTGTTACTCATCGCTCTGAATAGTTGTATCGAATACCGCTCAATCCGGTGCTAGAGGCCGAGTGGTCAGGGGTGTTACTCATCGCTCTGAATATTTGTATCGAATACCGCTCAGTCCGGCGACCGGATGCCAGTGGTCAAGGGTGTTACTATGCGGCTCTGAATATTTGCGTGAATATCGCTCAATCAAAGCGTTAGGTGCCCGAGTGGGCAGGGTGTTACTCGCATCTGCTCTGAATATTTGTATCGAGGAATACCACTCAATCCGGCGCTGGGTCAGTGGTCAAGGAGTGTTACTCGCATCGCTCTGGATATTTGTATCGGATGTCGCTCAATCCCGGCGTTAGGTGCCGAAGTGGTCAGGTGTTACTCATCGCTCTGAATATTTGTATCGAATATCGCTCCAATCCGGCGTTGGTTTGCCAGTGTTCGGGGTGTTACTCATCGATCTGAATATTTGTATCGAATACCGCTCAATCAGAAAATTTGGGTGCCAGTGGTCAGGGGTGTTCTCATCGCTCTGAATATTTGTATCGATACCGTCAAGCCTAGGGGTCGAGTGGTCAGGGGTGTTACTCATCGCTCTGAATATTTGCATCGAATACCGCTCAATCCGGCCCTAGGGGTCGAGTGGTCAGGGGTGTTACTCATCGCTCTGAATATTTGTATCGAATACCGCTCAATCCGGCCCTAGGGGTCGAGCGGTCAGGGGTGTTACTCGTCGCTCTGAATATTTGTATCGAATATCGCTCAATCCGGTGCTAGAGGCCGAGTGGTCAGGGGTGTTACTCATCGCTCTGAATATTTGTATCGAATACCGCTCAATCCGGTGCTAGAGGCCGAGTGGTCAGGGGTGTTACTCATCGCTCTGAATATTTGTATCGAATATCGCTCAATTCGGCGTTAGGTGCCGAGTGTTCAGGGGTGTTACTCATCGATCTGAATATTTGTATCGAATACCGCTCAATCCGGCGTTAGGTGCCGAGTGGTCAGGGGTGTTACTCATCGCTCTGAATATTTGTATCGAATACCGCTCAATCCGGCCCTAGGGGTCGAGTGGTCAAGGGTGTTACTCATCGCTCTGAATATTTGTATCGAATACCGCTCAATCCGGCCCTAGGGGTCGAGCGGTCAGGGGTGTTACTCGTCGCTCTGAATATTTGTATCGAATATCGCTCAATCCGGTGCTAGAGGCCGAGTGGTCAGGGGTGTTACTCATCGCTCTGAATATTTGTATCGAATACCGCTCAATCCGGTGCTAGAGGCCGAGTGGTCAGGGGTGTTACTCATCGCTCTGAATATTTGTATCGAATACCGCTCAATCCGGTGCTAGAGGCCGAGTGGTCAGGGGTGTTACTCATCGCTCTGAATATTTGTACCGATTATCGCTCAACCCGGCGTTAGGTGCCGAGTGGTCAGGGGTGTTACTCATCGCTCTGAATATTTGTATCGAATACCGCTCAATCCGGCGCTAAGGGTCGAGTGGTCACGGGTGTTACTCATCGCTCTGAATATTTGTATCGAATATCGCTCAATCCGGCGTTAGGTGCCGAGTGGGCAGGGGTGTTACTCATCGCTCTGAATATTTATATCGAATACCACTCAATCCGGCGCTAGGGGTCGAGTGGTCAGGGGTGTTACTCATCGCTCTGGATATTTGTATCGGATATCGCTCAATCCGGCGTTAGGTGCCGAGTGGTCAGGCGTGTTACTCATCACTCTGAATATTTGTATCGAATATCGCTCAGTCCGGCGTTAGGTGCCGAGTGGTCAAGGGTGTTACTCATCGCTCTGAATATTTGTATCGAATATCGCTCAATCCGGCGTTAGGTGCCGAGTGGGCAGGGGTGTTACTCATCGCTCTGAATATTTGTATCGAATACCACTCAATCCGGCGCTAGGGGTCGAGTGGTCAGGGATGTTACTCATCGCTCTGGATATTTGTATCGGATATCGCTCAATCCGGCGTTAGGTGCCGAGTGGTCAGGGGTGTTACTCATCGCTCTGAATATTTGTATCGAATATCGCTCAATCCGGCGTTAGGTGCCGAGTGTTCAGGGGTGTTACTCATCGATCTGAATATTTGTATCGAATACCGCTCAATCCGGCGTTAGGTGCCGAGTGGTCAGGGGTGTTACTCATCGCTCTGAATATTTGTATCGAATACCGCTCAATCCGGCCCTAGGGGTCGAGTGGTCAGGGGTGTTACTCATCGCTCTGAATATTTGTATCGAATACCGCTCAATCCGGCCCTAGGGGTCGAGTGGTCAGGGGTGTTGCTCATCGCTCTGAATATTTGTATCGAATACCGCTCAATCCGGTGCTAGAGGCCGAGTGGTCAGGGGTGTTACTCATCGCTCTGAGTATTTGTATCGAATATCGCTCAATCCGGCGTTAGGTGCCGAGTGGTCAGGGGTGTTACTCATCGCTCTGAATATTTGTGTCGAATATCGCTCAATCCGGCGTTAGATGCCCAGTGGTCAGGAGTGTTACTCATCGCTCTGGATATTTGTATCGAATATCGCTCAATCCGGCGTTAGTTGCCGAGTGTTCAGAGGTGTTACTCATCGATCTGAATATTTGTATCGAATACCGCTCAATCCGGCGTTAGGTGCCGAGTGGTCAGGGGTGTTACTCATCGCTCTGAATATTTGTATCGAATACCGCTCAATCCGGCGTTAGGGGCCGAGTGGTCAGGGGTGTTACTCATCGCTCTGAATATTTGTATCGAATACCGCTCAATCCGGCCCTAGGGGTCGAGTGGTCTGGGGTGTTACTCATCGCTCTGAATATTTGTATCGAATACCGCTCCTTCCGGCCCTAGGGGTCGAGTGGTCAGGGGTGTTACTCGTCGCTCTGAATATTTGTATCGAATATCGCTCAATCCGGTGCTAGATGCCGAGTGGTCAGGGGTGTTACTCATCGCTCTGAATATTTGTATCGAATACCGTTCAATCCGGCGCTAGGGGTCGGGTGGTCAGGGGTGTTACTCATGGCTCTGAATATTTGTATCGAATATCGCTCAATCCGGCGTTAGGGTCGAGCGGTCAGGGGTGTTACTCGTCGCTCTGAATATTTGTATCGAATATCGCTCAATCCGGTGCTAGAGGCCGAGTGGTCAGGGGTGTTACTCATCGCTCTGAATATTTGTATCGAATACCGCTCAATCCGGCGTTAGGTGCCGAGTGGTCAGGGGTGTTACTCATCGATCTGAATATTTGTATCGAATACCGCTCAATCCGGCGTTAGGTGCCGAGTGGTCAGGGGTGTTACTCATCGCTCTGAATATTTGTATCGAAAACCGCTCAATCCGGCGTTAGGGGCCGAGTGGTCAGGGGTGTTACTCATCGCTCTGAATATTTGTATCGAATACCGCTCAATCCGGCCCTAGGGGTCGAGTGGTCAGGGGTGTTACTCATCGCTCTGAATATTTGTATCGAATATCGCTCAATCCGGTGCTAGAGGCCGAGTGGTCAGGGGTGTTACTCATCGCTCTGAATATTTGTATCGAATACCGCTCAATCCGGTGCTAGAGGCCGAGTGGTCAGGGGTGTTACTCATCGCTCTGAATATTTGTATCGAATACCGCTCAATCCGGTGCTAGAGGCCGAGTGGTCAGCGGTGTTACTCATCGCTCTGAATATTTGTACCGATTATCGCTCCACCCGGCGTTAGGTGCCGAGTGGTCAGGGGTGTTACTCATCGCTCTGAATATTTGTGTCGAATATCGCTCAATCCGGCGTTAGATGCCGAGTGGTCAGTGGTGTTACTCATCG
Source organism: Hanleya hanleyi (assembly GCA_036873755.1). NCBI lineage: Eukaryota > Metazoa > Mollusca > Polyplacophora > Lepidopleurida > Hanleyidae > Hanleya > Hanleya hanleyi. The sequence continues at coordinate 25,649 of JAVTVY010006608.1, read as the reverse complement.
CTCTGGATATTTGTATCGAATATCGCTCAATCCGGCTTTAGTTGGCGAGTGGTCAGGGGTGTTACTCATCGATCTGAATATTTGTATAGAATACCGCTCAATCCGGCGTTAGGTGCCGAGTGGTCAGGGGTGTTACTCATCGCTCTGAATATTTGTATCGAATACCGCTCAATCCGGCGTTAGGGGCCGAGTGGTCAGGGGTGTTACTCATCGCTCTGAATATTTGTATCGAATACCGCTCAATCCGGCCCTAGGGGTCGAGTGGTCAGGGGTGTTACTCATCGCTCTGAATATTTGTATCGAATACCGCTCAATCCGGCCCTAGGGGTCGAGCGGTCAGGGGTGTTACTCGTCGCTCTGAATATTTGTATCGAATATCGCTCAATCCGGTGCTAGAGGCCGAGTGGTCAGGGGTGTTACTCATCGCTCTGAATATTTGTATCGAATACCGCTCAATCCGGTGCTAGAGGCCGAGTGGTCAGGGGTGTTACTCATCGCTCTGAATATTTGTATCGAATACCGCTCAATCCGGTGCTAGAGGCCGAGTGGTCAGCGGTGTTACTCATCGCTCTGAATATTTGTACGGATTATCGCTCAACCCGGCGTTAGGTGCCGAGTGGTCAGGGGTGTTACTCATCGCTCTGAATATTTGTGTCGAATATCGCGCAATCCGGCGTTAGATGCCGAGTGGTCAGGGGTGTTACTCATCGCTCTGGATATTTGTATCGAATATCGCTCAATCCGGCGTTAGTTGGCGAGTGGTCAGGGGTGTTACTCATCGATCTGAATATTTGTATAGAATACCGCTCAATCCGGCGTTAGGTGCCGAGTGGTCAGGGGTGTTTCTCATCGCTCTGAATATTTGTATCGAATACCGTTCAATCCGGCGTTAGGGGCCGAGTGGTCAGGGGTGTTACTCATCGCTCTGAATATTTGTATCGAATACCGCTCAATCCGGCCCTAGGGGTCGAGTGGTCAGGGGTGTTACTCATCGCTCTGAATATTTGTATCGAATACCGCTCCTTCCGGCCCTAGGGGTCGAGTGGTCAGGGGTGTTACTCGTCGCTCTGAATATTTGTATCGAATATCGCTCAATCCGGTGCTAGAGGCCGAGTGGTCAGGGGTGTTACTCATCGCTCTGAATATTTGTATCGAATACCGTTCAATCCGGCGCTAGGGGTCGAGTGGTCAGGGGTGTTACTCATCGCTCTGAATATTTGTATCGAATACCGCTCAATCCGGCCCTAGGGATCGAGTGGTCAGGGGTGTTACTCATCGCTCTGAATATTTGTATCGAATACCGCTCAATCCGGCGCTAGGGGTCGAGTGGTCTGGGGTGTTACTCATCGCTCTGAATATTTGTATCGAATACCGCTCAATCCGGTGCTAGAGGCCGAGTGGTTAGGGGTGTTACTCATCGCTCTGGATATTTGTATCGAATATCGCTCAATCCGGCGTTAGTTGCCGAGTGGTCAGGGGTGTTACTCATCGCTCTGAATATTTGTATCGAATACCGCTCAATCCGGCGTTAGGGGCCGAGTGGTCAGGGGTGTTAGTCATCGCTCTGAATATTTGTATCGAATACCGCTCAATCCGGCCGTAGGGCTCGAGTGGTCAGGGGTGTTACTCATCGCTCTGAATATTTGTATCGAATACCGCTCAAACCGACGTCAGTTGCCGAGTGGTCAGGGGTGTTACTCATCGCTCTGAATATTTGTATCGAATACCGCTCAATCCGGCCCTAGGGGTCGAGTGGTCAGGGGTGTTACTCATCGCTCTGAATATTTGTATCGAATACCGCTCAATCCGGCCCTAGGGGTCGAGTGGTCAGGGGTGTTGCTCATCGCTCTGAATATTTGTATCGAATACCGCTCAATCCGGTGCTAGAGGCCGAGTGGTCAGGGGTGTTACTCATCGCTCTGAATATTTGTATCGAATACCGCTCAATCCGGTGCTAGAGGCCGAGTGGTCAGGGGTGTTACTCATCGCTCTGAATATTTGTATCGAATATCGCTCAACCCGGCGTTAGGTGCCGAGTGGAGAGGGGTGTTACTCATCGCTCTGAATATTTGTGTCGGATATCGCTCAATCCGGCGTTAGATGCCCAGTGGTCAGGAGTGTTACTCATCGCTCTGGATATTTGTATCGAATATCGCTCAATCCGGCGTTAGTTGCCGAGTGTTCAGAGGTGTTACTCATCGATCTGAATATTTGTATCGAATACCGCTAAATCCGGCGTTAGGTGCCGAGTGGTCAGGTGTGTTACTCATCGCTCTGAATATTTGTATCGAATACCGCTCAATCCGGCGTTAGGGGCCGAGTGGTCAGGGGTGTTACTCATCGCTCTGAATATTTGTATCGAATACCGCTCAATCCGGCCCTAGGGGTCGAGTGGTCTGGGGTGTTACTCATCGCTCTGAATATTTGTATCGAATACCGCTCCTTCCGGCCCTAGGGGTCGAGTGGTCAGGGGTGTTACTCGTCGCTCTGAATATTTGTATCGAATATCGCTCAATCCGGTGCTAGATGCCGAGTGGTCAGGGGTGTTACTCATCGCTCTGAATATTTGTATCGAATACCGTTCAATCCGGCGCTAGGGGTCGAGTGGTCAGGGGTGTTACTCATCGCTCTGAATATTTGTATCGAATATCGCTCAATCTGGGGCTAGAGGCCGAGTGGTCAGGGGTGTTACTCATCGCTCTGGATAATTGTATCGAATACCGCTCAATCCGGCGCTAGGGGTCGAGTGGTCAGGGGTGTTACTCATCTCTCTGAATATTTGTATCGAATACCGCTCAATCCGGCGCTTGGGGTCGAGTGGTCTGGGGTGTTACTCATCGCTCTGAATATTTGTATCGAATACCGCTCAATCCGGTGCTAGAGGCCAAGTGGGCAGGGGTGTTACTCATTGCTCTGGATATTTGTATCGAATATCGCTCAATCCGGCGTTAGTTGCCGAGTGGTCAGGGGTGTTACTCATCGATCTGAATATTTGTATCGAATACCGCTCAATCCGGCGTTAGGTGCCGATTGGTCAGGGGTGTTACTCATCGCTCTGAATATTTGTATCGAATACCGCTCAATCCGCCGTTAGGGGCCGAGTGGTCAGGGGTGTTAGTCATCGCTCTGAATATTTGTATCGAATACCGCTCAATCCGGCCCTAGGGGTCGAGTGGTCAGGGGTGTTATCATCGCTCTGAATATTTGTATCGAATACCGCTCAATCCGGCGTTAGGGGCCGAGTGGTCAGGGGTGTTACTCATCGCTCTGAATATTTGTATCGAATACCGCTCAATCCGGCCCTAGGGGTCGAGTGGTCAGGGGTGTTACTCATCGCTCTGAATATTTGTATCGAATACCGCTCAATCCGGTGCTAGAGGCCGAGTGGTCAGGGGTGTTACTCATCGCTCTGAATATTTGTATCGAATATCGCTCAATCCGGCGTTAGGTGCCGAGTGGTCAGGGGTGTTACTCATCGCTCTGAATATTTGTGTCGAATATCGCTCAATCCGGCGTTAGATGCCCAGTGGTCAGGAGTGTTACTCATCGCTCTGGATATTTGTATCGAATATCGCTCAATCCGGCGTTAGTTGCCGAGTGTTCAGAGGTGTTACTCATCGATCTGAATATTTGTATCGAATACCGCTCAATCCGGCGTTAGGTGCCGAGTGGTCAGGGGTGTTACTCATCGCTCTGAATATTTGTATCGAATACCGCTCAATCCGGCGTTAGGGGCCGAGTGGTCAGGGGTGTTACTCATCGCTCTGAATATTTGTATCGAATACCGCTCAATCCGGCCCTAGGGGTCGAGTGGTCTGGGGTGTTACTCATCGCTCTGAATATTTGTATCGAATACCGCTCCTTCCGGCCCTAGGGGTCGAGTGGTCAGGGGTGTTACTCGTCGCTCTGAATATTTGTATCGAATATCGCTCAATCCGGTGCTAGATGCCGAGTGGTCAGGGGTGTTACTCATCGCTCTGAATATTTGTATCGAATACCGTTCAATCCGGCGCTAGGGGTCGGGTGGTCAGGGGTGTTACTCATGGCTCTGAATATTTGTATCGAATATCGCTCAATCTGGGGCTAGAGGCCGAGTGGTCAGGGGTGTTACTCATCGCTCTGGATAATTGTATCGAATACCGCTCAATCCGGCGCTAGGGGTCGAGTGGTCAGGGGTGTTACTCATCTCTCTGAATATTTGTATCGAATACCGCTCAATCCGGCGCTTGGGGTCGAGTGGTCTGGGGTGTTACTCATCGCTCTGAATATTTGTATCGAATACCGCTCAATCCGGTGCTAGAGGCCAAGTGGGCAGGGGTGTTACTCATTGCTCTGGATATTTGTATCGAATATCGCTCAATCCGGCGTTAGTTGCCGAGTGGTCAGGGGTGTTACTCATCGATCTGAATATTTGTATCGAATACCGCTCAATCCGGCGTTAGGTGCCGATTGGTCAGGGGTGTTACTCATCGCTCTGAATATTTGTATCGAATACCGCTCAATCCGCCGTTAGGGGCCGAGTGGTCAGGGGTGTTAGTCATCGCTCTGAATATTTGTATCGAATACCGCTCAATCCGGCCCTAGGGGTCGAGTGGTCAGGGGTGTTATCATCGCTCTGAATATTTGTATCGAATACCGCTCAATCCGGCGTTAGGGGCCGAGTGGTCAGGGGTGTTACTCATCGCTCTGAATATTTGTATCGAATACCGCTCAATCCGGCCCTAGGGGTCGAGTGGTCAGGGGTGTTACTCATCGCTCTGAATATTTGTATCGAATACCGCTCAATCCGGTGCTAGAGGCCGAGTGGTCATGTCATTCAAGCGCAATACAAGCGTGGTTGAGATACAAATAATCACAGGAATCGCCTTTGGTTCTTGTGATGTTTTTAGAAATATGCAGTCAGTAAGTTTGTCTTTGGCGTCATATGATTTCTTTTATCAGTACGGCGGCATCGTTTCCGCCATCTAACCCCTTTAAAGGGCCATGGTCCCTTTCCCCAGGCAACGGCCCATGCATACTGCGCCCTAAAACGCATCCCAACTACCAGTCGGACAGCAAAGAAACTTGAAGCAGACATACTTCGTATTGGCACACTGATTTTTCTCAGGGGTAAAAAAATTGTTGGAGTGAAACTGTGTTGTATTTACATGTAAAATATAGTTATTGTGAAACTCTCATGCAGGAGCACTTGACTACACTAATGGTTCGTACGTTGTCAATACTCTGCGCATGCGCAGTCTGGCCGTAGTATAGAAAGCAGGCATTTTGAGGGGGTATGTGGGTGTGTTTGGGGTAGAGATGGACCGCTATGGGTCCGAATGGGTCGTGGAAGGTGTCAAAGTGAAGCTTGTGTGGATTAGGGTCAGAATGGTGTGTTTTTAAGTGCAAGTCGCGTTAATCTGCGCATGCGCAGTTGGTTGTAGTAAGTAAAGTGGCCATTTTGGGGCAGTACATGGAGGTATTTGGGGTCGAGATGAGCTATTCACGGTTCGAATGCGTCCTGGAAGGTGTCATCTTGTAGCTCTCGGGGTGTAGACCCCGATTTGAGGGCTGCCCACGCCACATGTGACGTCATCGGTGACGTCATCAGTACGAGTAGTAAGTAAAGTGGGCATTTTAGAGCAGTACAAGAAGGTATTTGGGGTAGAGATGAACCATCCTTGGTCCGAATGCGTCCTGGTAGGTGTCATTTTGTAGCTCTCGGGGTGTAGACCCCGATTTGGGGGCTGTTCACAGCATCTGTGACGTCATTGGTGACGTCATCAGTACGAGTAGTAGCGAAAGTGTACATTTTGGGGCAGTGAAGGAAGGTATTTGGGGTAGAGATGCTTCATCCTCAGTCCGAATGCGTCGTGTGGGGTGTCATCTTGTAGTTCTCGGCGTGCAGACCTCGATTTGAGGGCTGTCCACAGCATCTGTGACGTCATTGGTGACGTCATCAGTAGAAGTAGTAGCGAAAGTGAGCATTTTGGGGCAGTGAAGGATGGTATTTGGTGTAGAGATGGACCATCCTTGGTCCGAATGCGTCATGGGAGGTGTCATGTTGTAGCTCTCGGGGTATAGACCCCGATTTGAGGGATATCCACAGCATCTGTGACGTCATTGCTGACGTCATCAGTACGAGTAGTAGCGAAAGTGGGCATTTTTTAGCAGTGAAGTATGTTACTTGGTGTAGAGATAGACCATCCGCGGTGCGAATGCGTCGTGTGAGGTGTCATCTTGTAGCAACGCCCACCAACGCCATTCTTAATGCTTCAACGCCCTGGTGAAATAGCTCAGAAGCTCTGATATTCCATGGAATTGTCACTAATTCTTCGAAATGCAGTGACGCCCGTCGACGCCCGTCGTTACACCTTAACACTCTAACATAACGCCATGATATAGACCGGAGAGAGAACAACAACAGCAACAACAACCAAGGATGACACATGAAAGAACAACAACAACAAGAAGTTTTTTCATATAGTTTATTCTCCCCAATGTTACATCATACCCACGCTGGGGGAGCCGCGTTGGGTATATTTACAATTCAAGAAAATTCTTGTCCAATCAGAGGCCACCATTTGCATCTGTCATATTCGTTCCTGCCCGTTAGATGTATTCTCGGCTACTCTTGTCCAATCAGAAGTCGCCATTTCAGAAAGTTCCATCTTCGGCCATGTTAGCTGTGAACCGTTTGTTCTAATCGTCATCGGGCAGGCCAGGATACCGTTGAGGAAACATATCCTCAGATAGTTGTTTGCGCATTCTGAGTATCTATCAGTGCATGGGTGAATACTTTCATCCGATGGGGGTGGTGGGTCAGTTTAACCACGAAGAACGTAACATTGGTGACCCTCTCCACTATCCACTTGGTGTTGGGACGCTGTTCATAGGCCCATTCCAAGGGATCCACAGTGTCCAGTTGGGCCAGCATCGTCTCTAGCGACGCCCGATTGGTGATTGTGAAAGGATAGTCGTACACTGGGTTGATGGCACTGGAATAGAAATAGCACAATTCACGCGTCATCTTATGGCATAAGATGTACCCAAATGCTACATTTAATGTGAAGGACGTAGGTTGGTCATTGAAGATGGCTTCCACGTAGCTGCGTAGACGGGCGAGGTCGGTCAGTCGGAAATTGTACAAGTCCAATATAGGGCGATGACGGTGGAAGCAGTGTCGGATCATGGACCAATGGCGTCGATACATCTCACTCACTGGATGATCTTCGGGTAAGAGATCGCTGGGAACATCCACCGCATCTTCCAGAAAATGTTCGTTGTTGTCAGGCGTATGACTGGAAACAGTAATGCTAGGGACCGGCTGGATATCTAGGCTCTTCTGAGCTGTGGGTATAGGCGGGCTCTCCGTGATCGCATCACCAGTGGCATTCTCCTCCCCGGGTTCATCTTCAGTGGATCTGTCCGTCCTGGGTGCCTCTTTAGTGGAAAGTTGTCCCTCATGCCGTGGTGACGGACCATGAATCAAACGCTCATGCCGTTTTAACTCACTGGGTCGTTTGAAGAGTTGACCACATTCTTCGCATGGACGCTTGGGTGGCCCATGAATTGAACGTTCATGGCGCTGTAAATGATCTGGCGCTGAAACGACAGTGTAGGCCTACATATCGTACAGCTATACCGGGCGGTTCCATCGTGCTTGGTAGCCTCATGGCGGCGCAAGTCGTGCCGGCGAGTGAATGATTTCGAGCACGTAGTACAAGTGAACATCTTGGTGGTTGACAGAGTGTCTGATGAAACGGCCAGGCCGTTTCCTTTTTATAGCAAGCTAGCTGTTGATCTATTTTTAGCACAATCAATTCAACTTGGACGTCAGCGACAAGAACCCGGATGTAGGCGCGGACGTCAGCGACAAGAACCCGGATGTAGGCGCGGACGTCAAACAGGTGCACGCTCCTGTGGTGCACCCTGTACCCTAGGATGTTCACGAATGTTCCACCATCCCCGACTTCTACCAGGCCCAGGTCCAGAAGCTCTCATGTCCTGCATGTGAATAGTCAGTCATATTGTGTGTGTGTGTGTGTGTGTGTGCATGTTTGCGTCTGTGTGTATGCATCTGGGTGAGTGTGTGTGTGTACGTGTGTGTATGTGTGTGTGTATGTGTCTGTGTATGTATCTATGCGTCTGTGTGTATACGCCTGAGTGCGCGTGTGTGTGTGTGTGTGTGGGTGTGTGCTTGCGTGTGTGTGCTTGCGCGTGTGTGTGTGTACGCGTGTGTGTATGTGTGTGTGTGTATGCGTGTGTGTGTGTATGCGTTTGTGTGTGTATGCGTGTGCGTGTATGTGTATGTGTGTGTAATGCGTGTGCGTGTATGTGTGAAAGTGCGTGTGTGTATGCATGTGTGTGTATGCGTCTGTGTGTGCTTGCGAGAGTGTGTATGCTTGTGTGTATGCGTGCGTGTGTATGTGTATGCTTGTGTGTGTACGCGAGTGCGTGTATGCGTCTGTGTGTATGTGTGTGCGTGTGTGTATGCGTGTATGTGTGTATGCGTGATATCCGAGACCCATATAGACCCATATAGTCCCATACTGAGGCTATAGGACCAATGTTTGTCCCACTGGGAAACGTACTTCTATACATTTGCGGTATGGTTGTTTGGAATTGTTTTCTTAGTCTCGTCAAGACAAACATGATAGGAAGTGTTCCGGCACGAAACGGTGAAATTTTTTACAGAAGTTCGAGGTCTGTCTATAGCCCCAACCACCACCAACTCCACCAACACCACCGCCACACACCACCAACACCACCACCAACGCCACCACCAACGCCACCAACGCCACGTCAACGCCCGGTGGTGGTGGTGGTGGTAGCCCCCGTGTGGCAGAGCACTTGGATCGGAGCTCTCGGAGCTCAAAGCTTGCGGAGCTCAGAGCTCGGAAATGACGTCATCGCAGGCATGCGCAGCGTGTGTATGTGTGTGTGTGGGTATGTATGCCTGCGTGTGTGTGTATGTGTGTGCTTGCGAGTATGTTTCTTGGATCGGAGCTCTTGGAGCTCAAAGCCTGTGGAGCTCAGAGCTCGGAAGTGACATTTGCATATTACCTCTGTGAGGTCACTTCCGCTTCCGTTCACGTGACCGGAACTGACCTTTGACCCCGCCGCGCAAGGGTTTCCACCGCGGTGGAAACCTTTACACCGCGCGCGCCGGGGTCAAAGGTCATACAAACGCACGCATAAACACACGCATACACACTCGCAAGCACACACAGATGCATACACACACATGCATACACACAGACGCATACACACACATACATACACACACACACACACGCATACACACACACATACACATACACGCACACGCCTACACACACAAACGCATACACACACACACTCACCCAGATGCATACACACAGACGCAAACATGCACACACACACACACACACAATATGACTGACTATTCACATGCAGGACATGAGCGCTTCTGGACCTGGGCCTGGTAGAAGTCGGGGATGGTGGAACATTCGTGAACATGTTTGAACAAGCACACACATACACACACAGAGGCATACATCCACACACACACATACACACGCTGCGCATGCCTGCGATGACATCATTTCCGAGCTCTGAGCTCCGCAAGCTTTGAGCTCCGATAGCTCCGATCCAAGAGCTCTGCCACACGGGGGCTACCACCACCACCACCACCGGGCGTTGACGCCCGTCAACGCCCGGTGGTGGCGTTGGTGGCGTTGGTGGTGGCGTTGGTGGTGGTGTTGGTGGTGTGTGGCGGTGGTGTTGGTGGAGTTGGTGGTGGTTGGGGCTATAGACAGATCTCGAACTTTTTTCAAAAATTTCACCGTTTCGTGCCGGGACACTTCCTATCATGTTTGTCTTGACGAAACTAAGAAAACAAATCCAAACAACCATACCGCGAATGTATAGAAGTAGGTTTCCCAGTGGGACAAACATTGGTCCTATACCCCAGTATGGGACTATATGGGTCTATATGGATCTCGGATATCACGCATACACACATACACGCATACACACACGCACACACATACACACAGACGCATACACGCACTCGCGTACACACACACAAGCATACACATGCACACGCACGCATACACACACGCATACACACTCTCGCAAGCACACGCGTACACACACACACGCGCAAGCACACACGCACACCATTACCCACATGTTGGTCTTGAGAGGAAGCGACTTGAGAGGAGCCATCTTCATGCATTTTTAGGACTTGAGAGGCCGAAAAATCTCCTCTCAAGGGAATCTCCCAAGGTACTATATTGAGTGCTGGTGTGCATAAAAATAAATTGCTCCAAGGTCATACTTATACTCATGCGTGATACACACATATATCCTCGTAAGGAAATGATTCTGGTCCTCTTTGGTCTCTGGTTTACTTAACACACATTGATTTATCCTCTTTGAGGGTGACTTATAGGAAATTATCCATGTCCTCTAAAGAGAATGTTTCTGGTGTGTGTAATTGGACTCCTTCCTCCTTGGTCTCGTATCTACGCCATACACGTGAAAATATCCTCATAAGGAATGACTTCCAGTGAGTTCACCCATGTACTCCTAAGACATACTTGTGGTATATACTAATCTTTATTGTGAATAATAAAGGCGACTCATCTTTTGTCTCTGCTTTGCCAAACTCACATGGAAATGTCCACATAGGAGACGATTTACAAATAATTCTGTCCTCTTAGGGCAATATTTCTGGTGTGTGTATCAAGTTGGGAGGATTCCTTGTCCTGCGATTTAGGTCACACACGTGAAAATATGCTCTTATGAATGACTTATAATTAATTCACCCATGTCCTCATAAGGCAAACATTGTGATCTTTGTATAAATTAAGGACTACTATTTCTTCTCAGCTTCACGTAACATAATGGAATATCGTCTAAGAGGACGACTTAGAAGAAATTCACGTCCTCCCAAAGGAATGATTCTGATATGAGTGCGAGTTAAGTAATGCTTCTCTTTGGTCTCTGGTTCACTTAACAATGTTTCTGGTGTGTGTGCAATTGGGACTCCTTGGTTTCTAAATTACATCAAACACGTGAAAATATCCTCCTGCGCAATGGCTTCCACTGAATTCACCCATGTACTCCTAAGGCATAATTTGTGGGATGTATTAATTGAGGAAGACTCCTCTTTAGTCTCCGATTTACTCCACACCCATTGAAATATCCTCATAAGGTATGGCATACAAGAACTTCAAACGTATCCTCCTAAGGTAATGTTTCTGGTAGGAGTGTAAACTCAGAAAAAAAACCTCTTTCGTCTCCAATTAATATCAACTCTGAAAATAACCTCTTAGTGGGCGACTTACGCCCTCTTAAATCAATGTTATTCGTGTGAAAATTAAGGATTTATTTATCTCTGTTTACTGAACACACATGGAAATATCCTCGTTGGGAGACAATCTACAAGGAATTAACTAGGTCTTATTGAGGCTATGTTTCTGGTGTGCGCATGTGTGAAGTTGGGATGACTCCTCCTTGGCCTCGGATTTACGTCACACACGTGAAAATAACCTCTTACAATAAATTCATCCATGTCCACACAAGGCAAACATTGTTGTCTGTGTATAAATTAAGTTAGACTGCTCCTTGGCCCCCGCTTTACTTAACACAATCAGATCTCCTCCCAAGGGAATGATTCTGGTGTGTATGCATTAAGGAATACTCCTCATTGGTCACCATATATGGAAATATCCTCTTTGGGGATGACTTACAAGAAATTCAGCATGTCCCCCTGAGACAAACATTGTGGTGTGAGTATTAATTCAAGGAAGACCACTCTTTGGTCTCCGCTTTGGTTAACACACATGGAAAATACCTAAAGGGCAATGTTTCTGGCGTGTGTGTAAAATTAAAAATACTCCCTAGTCCCAGATATATTTCACATCTTTAAAAGTACGTTCTCCAAAGAAATGTTGCTGATGTGTGTCTGAACTTGGGACACCATCTCATTAGTCTTGGATTTAATTCATACACAGGTTTCATGGTTTGAGGCTTCAGTTACGATAACCTTTCATCCATTGATTAAACAAATAATTATAAGTCTTCTTTGCCCCACATCATGATATGCTTCAGGTTTAGTGATAATCCACTAACCCCAACCTAAGATCTTGTATGGACAATGGGAGACTTGCACAATACAATTTAGCCAATCAACTGTAATGATTATCACTTCCGTTTAGTGCATTTCACAACTTCCTGTTCAGTGAGCTAATCAACATCCTGTATTTGAACTTCGAAGTTGACTGCTGCCGGTATTGTGCAAGTCCACCATTGACGTTAATTGACACATTGACTTGACATCTTAAGGTATGATCTGCCTAGTGGATTTTATTTTGTAATGCCAACAATTCAATTGAACAAACTTTCTGTATTGACGAAGAAACAACTTTCATATAATCGATAAAATGCAATCAGCTTCATAGGAATTCCTCTTCAAATGAAAACACATCAAAATGGAAATAAGTTCAATCATAAACAAATACATCTTATCTCAATTAAAGGAGAAATGCAAAGGTGACATTGGGTAATAAAAGATGATTCGGTTTGGTTAAACAAAAAAATCAATCCTCAAGAGTGAATTTAGAGAATAGAAAATTGTTAAACAACCGCCTATCCAAAAACACACATCGCTGATAAATGTAAGCTATGACGTCATCTAGGCTCATTTTCTGAAAATGACTTGGTGTACAGTGACATTGCCGAATGCACTAGGTCGTGTAGTACACGTCAATCGAATGACACTGTAGTGCCACTAAATGATGAACAAATGTCACGAAAGTACATTAAGTGGCACATAGAGTTTAACCCATAGTTGAATAGAGACTAGAATCAAATCAGAAGATTTAATTTTTCATATAATTGGACATTTGGCTTGCAAGACATTTGAATTACCACATTGGGAAAACTACAGCCATGAACAGCAACCTAAATGTAGACTACACATCAATTACTTTTCTCCAGTCCAAAGAAGTCCCTTTCCATTTCACAAAGGAAATCATTTTTTTTTTAGTTGCAAAAGTGCACCTTCCTGATTATGCCAACAATACCCAATGCTTTTCAGTACTTTGCCTGACCTTTCATGGAAACAAAGAAGTCATTAAGAAGATATCATGTTACACAGGTTTACCTTCATTCATGTCATGAACAAAAGCCTCAGCAAGATGGCTCAAAGGTTCAACAGAAACACTTTAAGATAATTAATAATTTAATTAATAAAATTAATTAATACTTCAATTAATAAAAATAATTAATACTTTAATTATTTCATTAAATAATACTTTAATTATTTCATTAAATAATACTTTAATTATTTCATTAAATAATACTTTAATTACTTATGGAGGTTTTGACGTTCCGACAAATATCAACTATTATTTATCAACTACCACCAAGCAATCAACAAATGCCATGTGAAACAATCAAGGTAAACCAAAACCCCAGGGAGATGGCACACAGAAATTCAACAGGAAAAAAAGTTTAGAGAGGTAGTAGCGTGATTTTAATTGTTCGGGTAAACTGAACAGCCTGACCAATTGCAACATTTGCCAAAAGATTTTTAAGTCATGAAGTTTTGTATTTCTAAAAGGGAACAATATTGTCAGATTCTTCAATTCGGTCTAGTGGACCACATTGGTGTCCATGACGTCATGTTAGAAGCCGTCATAGTGTAATAAAAGTTCCAAGGTCGAATATGACATTGCAAAGCATCATGCCCGGAATGCTAATGCGCATTCTGTGTCATCATCTCAAGCACTGGAGCCAATAGGTGTTGCTACGTTTTTCAGAAAATGTTAAAAGTGTAATTTCAATGCCCGTGATATTACAAAATGAGGTCACCGGAAAACGTTCACCATAGTTGATCGCAACTACTAAATAACTTTTATCAAAATATTTGATTTGCTGAATATTTTTTAAATGACGCTACTACCTCTTTAATCAAGATAATTAATGATTAAATTTATGGACACATGGTAACTGCCCAGCCTTTCAGGCTACTACTGGAATTCAACGTCTTGAGGATATCTTTCTTGCCTGGTAATTTATTCTTGTTCAGATATGTCTGAAACATCTTTTCACATTCAGCAGTGTTCTCATCTGTCCAAAACCTCTTTGGCACTGGTAAATAAAAGTAATACAATGAAAGCATTTACTCTTCCATAAATACAAACAAACAGCTGAACTTAACTCAATATCTCAACAGGATTTCAGTAGTGGAGTTAAACATGAGCCACGCCAAGTGATGAACTGACTGCCAAGGATCAATCAAACTGTTATCACTTTAGGTGATTGAAAGGTTCAGGAAATGGTTAAGTCCAGCGACAACAGTACTCAGCCCCCGGAATCACAATTATTCTTTATCCAACATGTTTTGTCTTCGAATGATCTCCAGAATGGCCAAACTCACAAGATTTAAACTCTTCAGTTGATAGTAGACCTAATAGAGAAATGCACATTGAAAGTTGGCTCTACTTGGTTAAACTGTATGGCAGCCATTGAAGGTTAGCTCTACTTGGTTAAACTGTATGGCAGCCATCTTGGAAAAAGCTGTTCAGGTTCAAAGCTCTTCTTTGGAAGAACCACTAAAATTATCTGTTTGAAACTGGCATGCATGATCTATTGGCCAGGGTCTCCAATTCTTCTGAAGGGTTTGTTGCTGCGAAATCAATTATGGCTGCCATGGTCATTCAAAAATTGGTCAAATTACAAGAGTCACATCTGAAGAATAAAAGTGCCTAAATACATGTTTTCAGACATCGTGACAATTAAAATGACAACTATCTATGTAAGACGACATCAATTTCTCCAATTCATTTATGCTGTGTGCTGGCATATAAGATGACATGAATTTGACATCTCGGAGAGGTGTGGGGTGAATAGCTATTAAAAAAAGCTTCTTCAACCCAGATCCAGTAGGAAGCTGTCGTGTTGACTAGAACAGGCCATCTGAGCTCCCGCTAAGAGTACAACATGCTGTCCTGGGTCCCTGTCTACAACAGACAGTCCGGAGCTCCCACTATGGTTACAACAGGCAGTTCAAGGGCTCTGAAAAGAACTCCAGAAAACTGCTTACCTTTCAATGACAGTTTCTTCCTCTTAATAGGAGATGACCCAGCATCACTTTCTGAATCTACTGCAAGCAAAATATACCAATAAAGATTCAACTAAGTTCATTCTTCACATGAGCAGGGGCAATTTAGTGAAAATCATTTGGAAAACATTTGTGTTCCGAAAAATGTTTGGGCTCCCAAACTACCAGGTGCCCAAACTAAGGGAGCAAAATTAAGAGTGGCTGGCCACTGTCCCATACCCAATGGGGATTTACATGTAGAAGCACATGCTGAAACCCCAAGCTCTGCAGTTGGGGATCATAACTTATAAAAATTACTAGAAATGGCCCTGGTAAGAGTTAGAAAACACAGGAGTAAAATGGTCTGTCTGGGAACAACAGGGAATCCAGACATAAGGGCAACTTAGGGCTCAACATCACATTCCGCAGTATTCCAGCCATATAGCAAATTAAAGATATAGACTTACTCTATGATTAACTGAACATGTACATGTGGTGGGGACGAGAAAACAGAGCGAGTGACTGAATAAGATTCAAGATCACTTCCAAAAATATTAGAGTCATATCACAAGATGAGAGATGGCAATACTCCAATGTCAATTTTCGCTGTAAACAATGACCATATGCATCTCTGGTGGGAGTTCAGTAAGCCTTGGCCTTAATCATTCTGGAGATCTGGCGCTAACGAGCAATTGGAGACAAATGGGCCAACTGTGGCCCACTGATAAGCTCACTATTTTCAGTAGGCTTCTGCTCTTTTGACTACAAGATGATTGCAGACTGCTTGTACATTTCCACATTGATATTACCCCCTCGGTTTTTCATTCCATTGCAAGTGTAAACATCCATGAGCGTAACCAACATTAAAATAATCCAGGATACAACTGGTATTTGTGGATGTACCACTGATAGTGAGCATAAACCAGTATCCGTCCAGAACCCAATGGAAATACCAACATGCACAACTGTCAACTGACTTCAAAATAAAAATAAAATGTCAAGTGTGAGAAAACAAAACCACAAAGACGTTTACCTTCAAACGAGAGCCTCTTTCTCTTAACGGGAGATGGCCCACCATCACTTCCTGGATCTACTGCAAGCAAAATATACCAGTACAGATTTAAATGTCAGTGCGTTCTTCACAAAAGCAGAGCCAAATCTCTGGCCAATTCAGTTCCATGAAACGTTTGTGCTTCCAAACTGCCAGGTGCCCCAAGTAAAGGGAGTGAGTGAGAAAATATGATTTAACATAGCTTTCAACTAAATTTCAGTCTTATCACGATATTTGGACGCAATTTCTTTACAAACCTGGGAACCCCACAGGTAGCTGAGACCTACAGGTCCCAAGTAAGGGAGCAAAATTAATAATAAGAAGGGAAGCTCATGTAAATCAACTAAACTATTTCAAGTTTGGAACAAAATATTCCAAAATGGCTTAATTTTCCCTGAATTTCGAAAATGACTCCAGTAGCTGGGGCATTGCCCCAAACCTAATCAGAGGTTAAGAGCGCTCATGGAACCAGAACCTTATAAAATTTTCTAGACATGGCCCTGGTAAGAGTCATGAAATAAAGGCGAATAATGGTTTGTAAGGGAGAATTAGGGCTTTAACATCGCGTTCAGCAATATTCCAGTCATTTAGCAAAGACAAACTAACTATATGATTAACTGGACATGTACCACTAGCCATGTACAGTTATCACGTAGAGTAAACTAATCTTTCTCTGTTAATATCCATGAACCAAATGTCAATCACTGTCAAAGTGAAAAATCAGAACCTGTCGTGACTGGCTTATTATGGAATTCTTGTACAATAATGGCGAATGTATTGTACAAATTTTTCATAGCGTTATGTCTAATGTTATTTCCCCTGATTTACCATCTTGGTTTACCTAGACTGGACACAACTTCCAGTTTGAAGCACATGCAGATGAAATTTACCATTTTCTATCTGAACAATCCAGAGGAGTTCAACTGAAATTATCCAAACCCAATACAGATCCAGATTTAAACCTCTAAATTTTCACCCTAAATTCTGCTTCCTTCTCTCAGAGAGGGGACGGGAGAGGCAATGTGGGAAGGGAATATATAGTGGGGCAATGCTTAGCCTTGGAGATGAGTTGGCACGGGAAATCCCAGGCCTGGCAAGGGAAACTTGGCAGATCAAAACTGTAATCAGGATGATCAACATTTTCGCAGATACTGGCGAGGACAACATCGACCAAAAATAAATATTCCATGTGCATGTATTATCCAAGCAGCAGCCATATTTGGCGATTCATTTCCGTGAGAAGCAATATCCACCTGTATTAAACTGGCATTTCACTGGTTTGTGGAGAAAAAATTGGAGGGAAATCCAGCAAATCATATTCTAAAAGTTCATTTCTGCAAGTTTAGCAAAATTGCTTGAAATAAGTACCCTATTTGAAGACAGGGATATTATGCTTACATTCAATTTAATACAAATTTTGACAAATTAGATATGTTGATGAGAGATGGCTGGCAGAATGTATATCTCCCCATATACGAAACATGAGAGAACTAACAAGTACTATCAAAATCTGCCTTGTCTGAGAGCGAATGTGGTTTATATGGCCATTTATGCATGGGTATTGGGATTGCGCCATCATTTGCATCACACAACAGAAAGCTGGCAAAAGGTAGCTGCCATGATGATGGAACCCACAGCAGGTGTCTGTTCAGCCATAACTAATCCAGAATAGCAATAACCAAACAAGCGAGTGCCCCCAAACTTTCATAGAAATCTTGGCCCTATGGCTTCAATTGCAACCTTTCTATAAATGAGTCCAGAATCATTTCTAACTTATCCGAATAATACTAACCGGCTGCAGCCTTTCTCTTTCGTCCCGTCCTCAATATGTTCTCTTTCAGAAATGTCTGTCTGGGTAACTTGGCATCTGGAATAGGTACAAATAAACTAGCATGTAGGTAAATTCTCCCAGAATAGTTTATTACCACCAGAGCAACATTCACATGCTGGGTTGCATAGAATTTCAGATTTTCCGAGTGGGGGAATATATACAAAGGAAATTAATGCACTGTCTCATGAACTCTGGTGGGAGTTGCTGAGATTCTGGTTAAAGGACATCAGGTCAGGTATACATATCGAGTGATTCCGCACAGTGCAGTAAAATCATGAATAATGCAGGAAGATGTTTTAATAATGAATTTCCAGTTATATAAAAAAACAACAACAACAAAAAAAACTGGTGGAGGGACGTCAGGTGTGTGTGTGTGTGATTGGCAATGTTGATCTGTGGTATTACAAAACCATGATGTTCAGAATCCAGTGACCTTCCACCATTGATATTTGTGACTGCACTACAACTTTGAGCAAAATATCATTTCGGACACTGCCAAGACATCTCAATTAAATTACACAATTTGCAGCAGAATCAAAAACAGAACTGTAAAATCAAGAAATGGACAGCATGATTGACCATCTTACCTAGAACATGTAGAAAGAATGTTCATTGTGACGTGAAATGAGTATATGCGTTTAAGAAGTGAGTGAGGGAGTATGGGATTTAATGTTGCTGTCAACCTCTTCGGTCATATCATGACAGTTCCTTGTGGGACATGCCTACATGTACAGTGAGAGTAATTATATAGCAGTCTTTTATCGACAAATTTTGGGTACTATTAACTTTCTCAAATGTTGCCACTGTCAGAGTAGCAATTAGTTCCACTACAAGTCCATATTACCCTGGACGCAGAAGCAGTCCAGCATGTGGAAGCTGGGAGAAAGAGATTTTCTCCTGACAATGGCAGGGTTCAAACAATTGAATCCACACCATCTGTCATCTCTTGAGTCCAGAGTCTGCAACTCTAACCACTCGGCCACTGCCCACCCCCATAGTGTTTACCAATGTCACATTGTTGACAAAATATGAACAATGACAAACGAATAAAGAGGCATATGCAAGATAATGGATTACAATTGATCACAAAGCATAATTGATCCATGTTCAAATGTTCATTTAGAAGAATTAATACAAACAAATAAATTTAGTGAATATATCAAGAAAAGTGCTACCGTTTCATGATTACCTTCGTCAGTTGAAGAGATTCCAGACTCCAATCCATGATTACATTGGCCAGTTGATGAGGGGATTTCACATGCTCCTGACTCCACTTGAGGATCATTGTTCTCATCCTCTTTCTCATCACCAGTCAGGAAAAATGAATCTGCAATAATGCACTTCAAAGCCTCAAAAGTTGGAATAAAAAAGGCTTGTAGACATTCTGGTTTCACTTGGGTCCCATCACATAATAAAGGTGGAAACTAAATATTTGCAAAACGCATGTATTCTCTTACATCGCGTAATGCCTTATCATAAACAGAAGTTAATTGAACGGTCTTCAAGTCGGTCTCAGGGTGGCAACTTTTGACATAATCTAAAGGATAGGTTTGTAGTGTATCTCGTTACTATTGAGATGGCCCCTTATGTGCCTTGGTAATTTTAGAATGGTCCCTCAAGCCACCACGTGGACACATGGATGTAAATGGCCGCCGACCTGTAAATGTGTTCTGAGCTGAGCAGTAAAGTTTATTCTGCAAACACAAAAGGACTTTGTGTGAATTTGTGTGAATATGTTACAAGGTTTCAGCAGGCTGGGACAAATATTTTATCTGTATACATGTCTTGTACATTTTAATAATATAACGACAAATGCTAACTTAATATTATCATGAAAAATAAACTTCATTGAACAGATAATTATATTTTTATGCTGGGTACAACAATAAATGGATGTCTTTCTGTTGTATGTATGCTGGTCTTTTCTCTGCGCACAAACATGACAAAAGAAAGATTTGTATTCACGATTCTGCAGCAACCAAGAAATACAATTGTACATACCATCAATTTTGATTTCATCAAGGGTTTTTCCAGCATACTGAGCCACCTCGCCCTGGTCAGCCAAGATCAACAGTTTTGCTATCTTGGCTTTTTCGATGGCTGTACTCATGACCTGGTAGTAGTTTCTGTGTATGTTTACTGTGTGGCCGAGATGCTTCGCAACCCATTCCATCTGGTTTTGGCTCATGTCCAACACCTACATGAACATAAAATTAAATGAAACATGAAAAAGTATTAACTTTGAAGTCTTGGGGAAACTCCGGATCCACACAATTTATCTTGTGATGCCAAGTGATAAAAACACAATTAACATTCAATTTGTTGATTTCAACAGCATATTTACATGTACAAGTTGATATACCTATCTTGTCATCATTGCAAAAATGATTCAACATTCAAGGAGTCTGAACCGTCAAACATTTGCATTAAGAATTTTTTAAGTGTACATTAAGAATTAATTAAGAGATATGCAAACAGGTCATATCTAGCATGTCTAGAGCAAATTGATTTCAGAAAACATTAACGTTTTTCGCGCGCGCAGTCTACCGTCGTTTGGATTTCACTGATGTTGGTCGTCTAAGGTAAGATTTGTCTTTATTTCGCAAAGATTTTCTGAAGTTAATGTCGTAGAATATTTGTAAGATGTTTATCTAGCCACAGCAGAGCTAAAAGCGGGACGAACTCCGAGAAAATCGAGTCCACAGCGCCCCCATAGAATCTGTATGATGTCCAGCATGTACTTCTATGCTAGCCAGGCCCATTCCCCTTATTTCCACCAGTAGGCAAATTTGGACACCTGTTGGAGTGTAGGTTAGTGAGGGATTTAAAATTATGTAAGCAGGTGAACAAAATGAACTTTATTAGTAATATTAGTAAGAAATAAATATCAGACAGTCTTCAATTTGAAAAAAAACCCACCCTGCACCCCAGCTCTCATTTAATTGCTCAAATGGTGAAGAAGAAATAGAACATGGATGCAAATATTGACTATCACCAATTGACTTCAATAGACAAGGCACATGATTTCTGATATAATTCCTTACATATCTGTTGTAATTGCAAATACTCTAGAATTGTGTGAGTATGCAATTCATTGGAGCTGTAAAACCCCTTGGAACATTCAACAAACTAGTTCTCATGAATTCAAGGAATGACAAACATAATGAACATTATTTAAGTTCATTCAGATATGAACTTCAAAACCGCTGTGCAAACTTTACAAGTCCGAGTAGCGGCTGCGGATCAAAGTAGTGGGTTTTAGGTTTTTACTATAACTCCAATGAACATAAAAAAATTATAGTCAATTTTTTATAATTAAAGGAAAAGACAACCCTTGGGTAAGGCAGATTGGAAATGAGAGCGCCATTCCAACAGTGTACAAGACAATTGTTTTCTCTATTTTTTATGATTTTTACGGAACTGATTGACCAGTCAAATTGTCTGATACATGAGTAACACTTAGGGAATTTAATTATTTCAATCTGTCTTATGTAAAGCATGCATACATGATCTTTACCGAGAGAGTGAGAGTAGGATGCAATGTCACTTTCAACAATTTCTCAGTCAAATCATGATGGTGTATACATTATCCGGACACTGATAACAGAACCCAATCATGAGTCAACCAGTCCTTGTTGATCTGTCCTCTTTGACATGAATTGGCCAGGGATCATAAGCAGAACCTTCCGCTTGCAAGACAGACGCTTGTATCCCAGATCAAATGAGTAAGCAACAAACACCTTATTGCAAAAAAAAACACATGAGGGTGGGACTCACAAAACCCCTCGGCTTCCCCCAAGCAATTGAGAAATATACCGAGAATGTGGAACATATAATAGAAATTAATATGTCTGTGCATAACTCTGTAAAATATGGGCCGAGGGAAGCCACTTTCGATAGGCATCTGACGTGTTCAAAATTTGGTGGTTTTCCCCAAGCGGTTTTGCCTAGAATACGGTAATGGATGGATGTACGGACAGACGGACGGATGTACATGTACATGTACAAGGCGACGACATTACCCCGAGGCCAAAATGGTCGAGGGGTAAAAATCAGAAAATGAAACATGAACTTCAACACAAAAATGTGAAGTTTACCTTCCTCTTTTTGCACCTCTAACAGAAACTGCTCCAAAGAATTAATCTGTTTCAGTTGGGATTTCTTTCGGACTTCAATGCTGTGAATGAACACATAATTTTCTCATTATACTCATCTTATGATATGCTGATCTGGAGATAGCATATGCCTCCAAGTCTACACAACGAGGTTCCCAGAGTTTACTGATGATAGCATTTATTTCCAGGCACTCCCTAAACCTTTTCTAACTCAAGTTGGACACCGAAACCTGTTCAATGGAGCCAACACTTCCTTGATAAAGTTTCAAAACTTAATAACCATGTTCACACCAAGCATCCACCCCTTTGGTTAGCAGCTAGATCAGACCAGCAGGTCTCCAGCAGATTGATATATCTGCAGAGGAGAGGTGAGCTGGCATTAGAAATTCAGATTATTTCATTTTTCTTCTGAGGCTATTGGCAATATTAAGAGATAGCCATTTATGGGATAGACTGTCATCAGCATGAACGGAAATTGTGAGCAGACCGGTAGTGATGAGTGAGTGAGTGGGGTTTAACATCGCCTTCAACGTCTTCGGTCATATCATGAAGGTCTCTTGCAGGACATGCCTACATGTACATGCCATGTGCTGCAGTGAGAGAATTTATGTAGCACTGGCAGTCTCTAATCGACATTGGGTTAGGGTACTGTTAACTTTCCCAGAAGCCACTACTGACATTCCTGGAGTAGCAAATTGTCTATTATTGCCCTCAGTTCCTATTACCCTGGACACGTTTCAGCCCAGCTAGTACAGCACCCAGCCACCCATCCAAGTATTGACCGGGCCCAGCATTGCTTCCGGTGCTGATGACTGTCAGCCAGAATTATGCATGTGGTTTCATGCATGTAGTTTTTAAGGTATCAGCATATGTACATACTGATTAAATTCATTTGAAGGTTGGGTGATAGACAGAAAGTAGTACTGACCAGAGAATAATGCTCTATTGCTGCTGAAGAGGATACAAGCAAATTGAAAACAAAGCTTAGCTCTGCTTAAAAAACAAAATCGCTCCCAGTCATCACTCGGTATCTTGAATGACAGTGCATCATGATGCTGTGTAACAGGCCTAATATTGGGGTGACCACTATTCCATCCCATAAATGACTAAGCTCTTATCCCTCAGAAGAAATATGAACTTATATACATGTATATCTGTAACATCACCTAACATCTTGTCTGGAAATACACCCATGTATCAATCTGATGGAAACTGTCTGATCTGCTAAGCAATGGTCAGATGTAGGGTGTGATGTCAATCATACTTTCATGTGTCATGTGTTTTGGCAGACAGATCACTGTGCTCCTGGGGGTTAAACATGGTCTCGAAAGTAGTCGACTTGAATATCACTTTCAGGCATATCTCCAATGTTTTTTCACTTATTCCCAGGGTTTGGACAAATTTTCTGGGTTGACAAGCAATGCAGTCTCAAGAGATACCCAGAATTAGAAAAGTAATATTTGCATACGGGTGGAGTGAGCGAGTGAGAGGACAGGATTTAACGTCGCATTCAACACTATTTCAGTCATATCACGATGTTTGGTTACTATTCCTTTTCACACCCTGATACCACATGGGTAGGGTCCTATTCCTTTTAACACTCCCCTTGGGGTCCCATTTCTTTTCACACCCAGAAATCCCACAGGTGCCCCAGTTAGTCGCATCTTATGATAAGCTCTCCGAGGGGCTGAGGCCTATTCTTACCACAACTTGGAGTGTGCACAACAACACCCCAGGTCAATGATTGAGTCAATGACTGATAGAGTTCCTGAACAAATTAACCTTGCACATATGCCTGCAGTGATTGGTTCGAACTGAAATGTACATGAAACACAATTTATGTACCTCTCATCTTCATTGAAAAATGAAACTGTAACTGATCTGTTTACATCTGACACGTCCAAGATTTCTCCAGGCCACCAAATGCCATCAACCATGGCCCAGACTGGAAGGCCAACAGTCAGTGTTGACATCCAAGTGACTGTGCACTTTCTAGATTTCTCCGACATCTTCTATTCTATAAAACAAGAATGATAACAGCAAATAATTGACATCATTCATGAATTTCATTGGGGATGTGTAGCATCTCAATATTGTAAATCACTTTTACGTAGACACGACTTAAGATGAACAGCAAAACTAGCCAGTCAACAAGGTGGCCAAAGTTAAAGCTTATGTCATTTCTGCATACCCAACTTGTGTCCATTGGTGAGGTCTATGTCTTTTGTCATATAATGACTTGGTCAGGGTTAAGTCTGAGGATAGTAAGGAATCATTTGACTAGGAAAGAAACTGGTGCTGACTAATGGGCTTAAAACATTGACTTCTAACTATGAGAATACTGCTAACAGTCAGCGTTACAGATTCTCTCCATTATTCTTGGATGAAATCAAATGTTTCCATCTTGTAAATTGGTTATGCTGGCATGTGTGACCATATGGTTTTTTTTATTGGCAAATGGGAGAGACAGGATCTGTAAATTTGCACTGAGGCATTCTGTGTCCAGGGTCTGGACTTGTTTACAGTGAAAGAGTTGGAGTAGGTATTTAATGTCGCTGTGCATGAAAAATGTTTTTATCCAATCATGAAAGTGCTTACTGTCAATGGAGCAATAATACCAAATCTTAATTATGGTAAGTTAGAAGTACCATTTTGTTTTCACTTCAGAGTGTTGGTCCAACAATTGCTATGATTATGTTCCATAGTCAATTCCTAGTTACCTCAGTTTTATATCTGGTGACACAATCATTTACAGTTCTATGTTGAACAGCCCTTTGATATACAGGTGTCTCGACCAGGTGAAACTTTCAACAATGTGCCCAGGTAGGAATCTCTTCTGTTGATCTTCTGTCAGTACGGTTGAAATCTGTTATCTGTCCTTAAAACTCAATGGCTGTTAAATTTTTTGGACCTAATTACCACCAGGTTCTGCGAGCTACAGTACAATAACATACACTATGACTACCAGTTGATTTGAAGGATGGACAACAGATTTGTCGGCTCAGCATGGCAATCAAACTGTTTGTCAAACTCTATGAAAGGGACAGAAAGTGGGAAAGTGTTATTTCATTTGCTGAACAGAGCTGTACAGCCAATACAAGAAATAGCACCCCACTCAGTGGAAATATACATGGTTGAGTGTCGGAGTGAATCAATGAGATCATAAAACTTAACCCAGCTCACTTGAGCATTTGTTCCTAACCTGTTCGAGGGGTGATTACGGGTAAATCAACAATGGCTCGACAGGCTTTGGTGATGTAAAAATTTCCCGTTAGACCAGCACAAACTATAAAATATTAATTTTCACAGTAGCACCTTTCTCCATCACTGTACATTGATTTTCATAGTGTTAGGGCAACCACCTCGCTGGGGGTCTAATAATACCCCAGCCACCAGTCAGATTTTGGACCAGATTCGGGGCCTTCGCACACATCGCCGGAAGTGACATCATATATAGTAAAATAGATGTTTGCGAACATTCCGATTGCTTTTCAAGTGTGCATAATACCTCTGTTGACCTAGCGTTGAAAAGAATTATCTGGAGATTATTTTCCCTGTTTATCTGGACAGAGCATA